>SZWC01015689.1:0-57204 GCA_023375785.1 Penium margaritaceum | reverse complement strand
CCCCCCCCCCCCCCCCCCTCACGCTACCAAATGTTTTTTGGCAGCGTTTCCAGTGCCCCAGTGGGCATGGGAAATCTGGGAGGGGTCTTCTGTGTGTACCTGAACCACCCCCACCCAACCCAGTTGCAGAGGGGATCCCAGCCAGCAGGGGGAGGGGAATACCAAGGTAGAACCGATGGGCGAATGGTACTTTGACAGCTGCTGTTGATGCTGCTGTTGATGCTGTAGTCGCTGCTCTCAACAACGGTGGCCTCAAGCCACATGGGAATCAGCTGCTAAACACGATGCTGCTGCCGCTACCGAAGCTATCGCGGTCGAAACACACTAACGGGTCCTCCCAGGGCCCGTCATTGCTGTTGCAGTTCGGTAGCCCGTACTGACGTGTCTGGCTGCTGCTGCAGTTCACTGTCGCAGCCACGCTACAGGTGCTTCCCGCTGCTGCAAACGTTGGCTGCTGCCGATGCCCGGTAATGTAGTTGTTGCGCCGTGTAGCTGCCGTCACTATGGTGGCCAAGAAGCCGTCGCTGCCTCTGCTGCACGCTGCTGCAGCCGCTGGCTGCTGCTGCTGCCTGCTGCTACATGCCGCCCCCATGGCAGCCGCTGCTCCGTGCAGCTTCCAGCACTATTGCGGCTGAGCAGCCGCCACTGCGCCTGCTGCCCGCTGCTGCAGCTGCCATTCACTGTTGTACGCATCTGGGTAGCCGACGCCAAGGCCGCCACCCGCTGCTGCAGTGGCTTGCTGCCGCCGCCGCTCGCTGCAGCGCCTCACCGTTGTCGCAGCTGCCGCTCTGCGCAGCCACCTATGCAGCTGCTGCTCCTCGCGGCCGCCACTTCCGCTGCTGGTCCGTGCATCTGCCGATCCACCCAGTAGTGGCCGCTGCTGCGGCTTGGCGGGTCCCCCCTCCCCAGGACCTTGCTGCCCTTCCCAAGCGCAGCACGACGAGCTTGGCTCGTTGGCTTTGATACCAAAACAGTAACAAACTGCCCCTTATCCCTCAAGCGACTGTGTGCAGCACAAGAGTGTGGTCAACTGACGGAGGTCAAAACGGTCAAGTGTGCAGGATGGGAGAGTCAGAAATGCAGAAGGGAGAGAATACCAACAGGGTGGAGCTGGCTAATTGAGCCCACTCGTCGGCCAGCGAGTTGGAGCTCACCGGGGCTCACCAAAACGCGAGGGCACAATGCCACTTGCAACCTGAAAGTGCACGCGTACCCACAACAAGTTTTGTCCCAACCTACGTCTGTCAAAACTGACACATGTTCATGAACAGGACAAAACTACGTCACCAGGGCATGGCAGACCAAGAATGTATGAGGATGACAATGGAGTGTTTTGCAACAGAGATGGGGGCGCTGCAACCACAAGAGAGGTGACAACCAATGAATCAGGCGGAAGTGTCACCGGTGGCTGGTTGCAGCTGCTCGGCACCTGCCGGACTTGTGTTTGCTCCCCCAGTCTTCTGGACCCTCCGCCTCATCAAGAGTCTGCAAGGCAATGGACGTGAGCCGAGAGGTCACGGCAAGCTACGAGCACAATACCGCGATTTGAATTCCTTGCATGTTGCGCCTACCAGACGTTGTCCGACCCATGCATGTGTACATCTGTTGCATTGGCTACGAGACTATGAACCCATGAGATCCTATGGTTATGTATTGGGATGATAATGCACAAACTTACACCAAAAACTGTGTTTTTGGCCCGGCTTTAAGACAAGCTAACACTGACTGTCGCATGTGTCACCCGCCATGTTGTGATGCAAGTATTTATGCCGTGTGCTTGTCAGTTGTCCTTTCTGTCTGCATGCTTAACTCTGCTAGTGGGGGTGTAAAATGCGCAAGTGAACTCTTGACTTTGCCTCCCCCCCCCCCCCCCCCCCCCCACACATGTACACATACCATAATTGCATGTGACTATTCTGAAGTAAAGCTCTTGGACGCAGCATTGGCGCACGTCTAGCGGCTTATGCACTGTTGGCATCTCAACCGAGACCAAAAGTGGCACCTGCTGTCTCTAGTCAAGATGTGTCTAAGAGCTCGATGGCTGTGATGAGCTGAACTTGCTTGTTTCATCCTTAGCAAACCTTGGAGCAATACATGGTAAAGGGCATGTACCCATATGCGCTCGTGGTGAATGTGGTTGGTCTTTTAGTCATCCATGTTCAAACCCGTTGTTGCTTGGTGATGCTGGGTTGTTCATCCTATGAGACCACACGACCGGTTTGTTCTGGCGTGTGAGAAACCTCCAGTGGCACCTTTGCTAAACGGTCCGATCCGGTCTCGGTGCGGCGTCCGGATCCCACGTCCATCCCCTTGCGTGGGTGGCACAATCAACTGGCCGTTATCACTTTGCTAGCTTGTGACTCAAACTACTTTTTTCTGCGATGGCCGTTTCCCGTCTCTATGGATGATAGCTCAGCAGTCGTTAATGCCTACACTTAAGCCATTGAAGTTCACAAAACTTTGCGCATCTCCCAAGCCCAACCCTTGTTGTTTCATGCACCTGCTTGCATGCTAATGTGTCAGATGACTGGACAATGTCAATACGTCAGCGACAGCAAGGCTAGGAAGCTTCTCAGTAGATCTTGCTATCAGAGTGGCGAGGCATCCCATCCTCAACTGCGCGATGAAGACACAACAGTGGCAGTTGCAACGAGGGTCACAGCTACGGCTACGATCGTTGGAGGACCCACCAAGCCATAATGACCCTCCGTAACGAATTGCACCAGCAGAGACGCCCTTGCGAAGACAGCTGCAGCTGCATCACCACGCCACCACATCGGTTTTTAGTCCATTTGGACAACCTTCATGTTGATGCCATCATTGTGGGCGATTACATTATCATGAACACTTGGCCAAATTCTTGGCTGAAGAATTTAAGTATACCAGAGTCTCGAATTCTTACTAAACACTAAGATTTCTTCATTATGAGGAATCGCCAACATGATAAATGCAAGGGGCTAGCAGACCCCTCTTTTGCATCCACTTTGGACATCATGAACCGTCAATGGCAGTCACTTGCTACCGATGCGCTTCATCACACACATGATGAGATGTGTCACTAGCATCAATGTCAGACCGATGCACAAGTGGGTACCGCTAAGGTTGTACCATCAGCTCCGTAGTCTACACCCTACCTAGCAATAGGACCACAGTACCCCCCCTCACAAGCTGATACCTGGGATGAGGAGGAGATGGAGAATGACTCACTTGAGGAGAATATTCGTGTGCTTGAGGAGTGGATTCGTGAGCCGCATCGGGGATCACAGAATGCTACCCGTGAACAGAGGGGTCCCTGACGTGATGTACGAAGACATGCCAAGCCCTCGGGATAAACCTCCCAACCCTCGAACCCTTGGTGTGTGGGCCAACCCTTGAGATGTTCCACGACCCTCTCCTAGCAGCAAGACTGCTGCTAGTGACCGAGGTTCCCGCCGTGCGACTCTACCGGCGGCGTTTGCACTAAGGTACGATGCAAACAACTTGTGGGATCAAATGGACGTGTACAAGGCAATGGTTGGAGCACAAGTAGAGTTGGACAAGGAATGAGTCATTTGACTTGGCAGATTAATACAAGACAATGTACGAAGTCTTTGGGTAAGATTGGCATACCTCAAACAACCCTAGGCTTCCTTATGTACCAGTCCCAGTGAGCCAATTGAGAGCCCCTCGACACTCTGAAGCTCTATAACAAGGTGCAATTATGCAGATAACATACATGTCATATAGTACGTGTTGCAAGTTAACCAACCCACCAAACATTGCCTTAATCTGTGGAAAAACGGCTAGGTAATGACCGTTTGAGTGCTCCACGCGTGACTACTGGTCGAAGTACCGCCAGCAGGGGTCACAGCCGCCCGAAGCACCCTTACCTACAAATTCACCTCCACTCGCCATCCCAAAGCACCCATAGACACCGGTGAGCCTTCCTTCACTTGCTAAGAGTCCATTCAGGGGCGCTTTGGCTGTAGTGGACGAGAAAGTCGCTTCCCAGTCGTCAAGGTCAAACCGGTACGTCTCCTGTTTTTTGGAGGTGTGCCTCCCACCTTTACACGGCCGTATCTTTCTTGTCCTTGCACCGAGTAACCCGGCTCTTGGACTGAATCCACACGGTTTTTCACATAGAAGAGAATGGGTACATCAAAACATGCATATGAATTTATCATGATGACGTGAAACTACTTCGACCAGCGGCTCCCACAACATCACCCAACCTTTGAGGGCATACCATCCCTGTGTGTTCATGGTACTCTTGGAGGACCGTGTTGACCACACCGCCTCTGTGGAAGACGGCCTCCAAGATTAAGCATTTGTGCTCAGGACTATAGCCAGATCTGCCACCCATTGCAGCGGTGACAGTGCCCGAGGATCTTCTCCATGACGTACTACTCTGCACCCTCCACCAAGACCGGTGGAGGAGGAGCCTGTCCACTCACTGTGAACTATGCATCCGGCTCCTTGTAGGCCTTGAGAAGAGAAGCGTGGAACACGGGATGGATCCCGTAGTGGTCTGGCAACTCTAACTTGTAGCTAACAGTGGACCACTTCTCGTTCACCAAAAAAGGGCCCATCCACCGAGGTTTGATCTTGTTGCTGCACATCCCCACCAGTTGCAGATTTTTCAAGCTCAATAGTACCTTTTGGCCCACCAAGAACTTCTCACCTGTCCGGTGTTTGTTCGCTTTCACTTCATCTGATGTTGCACCTTTTGAAGCGCATCACGCACGCCTCGCTACACTTCCATGAGGTCATTTGCAATATGATGTACCGCGGGTAGGTCCAATTCCGTCACCATGTCCTAGGGACATGCAGGTTGCACCCCATAAATCACCTCAAAGTGAGACCTCCATATCACGGTGTGTACAGTTGAGTTGTAGGCAAACTCAGCCAGCAGGAGCTTGCATTCCCATCTGTCACCATTTTGCTCCAAGATCCCCCGTATTAGCTACTCCATGGTCTGATTGATGCGCTTAGTTTGACCATCCATCTGGAGATAGTAGGCCGATGAGCGAGCCACACGGGTGTCCAGCCTTTTGAAGAATACCTCCCAAAACCAGGAGGTTAAGCGCGGGTTGCGGTCCAAGACCATGCACTTCAGCACCCTATGAAGTTTGATGATGTGTTGCAAGTGAATTTGATCCGTCTCTACTGCCGTGACCTTCTTTGCGCATGGAATGAAGTACACCATCTTGCTGGATCTGTCCACCACTGCAAGCACCATGGTGTTGCCTGTTGCGCTCCATGGAAGGCCCTACACAAAGTCTAGTGAGATGTCCGTCCACAGTCTCTCAGGTACAGGTTGCGGCTACAGCTCTCCTGGCGCACGTGCCCTCTGCGACTCGATTCTTTGGCACGTGTCATAGCTACTCAAGGACTCCTTCCAATCGGCTCCCATCCACCAATATGGAAACTGTTGGTTCTCACCTTCATTCTGCAATTGCACTTAAGACAGCTCCTTAATCGGCAAAAGCCTTCCAAGGTTGGTACTGTCCCTTGCAAATGAAAGAATTACAATAGTGGGTTGTCCCCTTGTCACTACTATTGCCTGTTTCCCTGTTGTGCCTTACGCTTGAGACAGTCCCACTCGCGATGAACCTTCTCACGACAAGCCGAACACTTGCCTCTCGGTTCTTGCCACCCAACCATGACCCGCTGCCCGGCTTGGATTACATCCGCCTCCATGGGCACAGCCGGAGTCGGCTGCTCAAATTGTGGTTGTGTTGTGTAGCTGTTCCGGCAAACATTTTAGCTTACCCTGTCGATGTGCACTGCCGTCAAAACCAGTTCCATGATGGTCCGCAACCCAAGCACCGCAAGTTCAAGTTGGACGTGCGGCTTCAGGCCGTCATGGTAGCAATTGTACGCCCCTGCGTCCAAGAGGTTGTCAATCTGCACCGTTAAAGCCATGAAGCGTGTGGTGTAGTTATGGACCAATCTGCCTTGCTAAACGTGTTTAAACTTGTCACGTGCGGCTCGCCTCTTGTTGAGGTGGTCGAAACGCTCATGGAGTACCACCTCGAACTGCTTCCACATCTCCGGGTTCTCTGTCAACACCCAAGCACCGAGCTGTAGTTCTCGTCCTAGTGGTAGACTCAACGGTAGCTAAAGTCGTTGCTTGGCCCCTAGCCCTTCCGGCAACCTAGTGGCGTTCAGTCGGCACAATGTCGAAGACCACTATAGTACCATTCCTCAGAGAAGATTTGGTACATGCTTCACTTTGGTGGCCTCTTTCCCCATTTGAACGTCCAACACCGTGAAGTATTATTTCACTATGAAGAGACACTCCCACACATTGTCCTTGCTAGTGTAGAAATCCATCTCCTTCGGCTTGGGCATCCGAAAGATAGGTGTGGATGCCCATGCGATACCCCTCAATGCACTGCTCCCTTGGCCGACATACCTCACCTCCACCTTCACACGCAACTGCTAGTTCTTTTGACACAACTCGTCAAGAGCATGCCGGATGTCTTCATGAGGAAGGCCTGGTTGTATGCCGTTGCTTCCATGTTTCTGGTTGTGGAAAAAATCAGGCCAAACGCAGTTATGGCAGATCTGTTGCCTCCCATGGGTCCACGCAAAGCTGAGCAAACGTCCATGCGCTCTGATACCAAATGAGAACCGAGGAGTGTCCGGCATGACGGTCATACGCTGAGCCCTCGGGAAAAACCTCCTAACCCTCCACCCCTTGGTTTGTGGGCGAACCCTTGAGATACCGCACAACCCTCTCCTAGTAGCAAGACAGCGGCAAGTGACCAAAATTCCCACCGTGTGGTTTCTCGATAGCATTTGCACTAAAGTGTCATGTGCAAGAATTGTAGGAATGAATGGAGGTGTGCAAGGTAATGTTTAAAATACAAGGAGATTTGGGCAGGAAATGAGTCCTTAGACTTAGTAGTTCAGTACAAGGCAATGTACAAAGTCTTTGGGTACGATTGGTATGCCTAGAAGAACTCCTAGGCTTCCTTGTGTACCAGTCCATTTGAGCCAGCCGATAGCCCTTTGGCACTCTGAGGCTCCTTACTGAGGTAGAATCATGCAAAAGAAAAGTGCATCATGTGGTACGCACTGCGAGCTTTCCAGCACACAAAAGAACGCTTCAATCTACGGAGAATCGACTGATGTATGGCCGTTTTAGTGCTCCAAGCATGACTCCCGATGGAAGTACTGCCAACGAGGGTTACGGCCGTCCAAAGGGTTCTTGGATGCGAATGCACCTCCAGCTGCCATCCAAAAGCGCCCATGGACCCCAATGAGCCTTTCTTCATTCGCTAAGCGTACATTCAGGGGCGCCTTGACTGCATTGGATGACAAAGTTGCTCTGTCGTGCTCGGGGTCAAACTGGTAGATCTCCTGTTGTCTTGAGATGCACCTCCCGCCTTTGCACGGCCGTATCTCTCTGGTCCCTACACCAAATGACCCGGCTCTTTGGTCAAATTTGCATGGTTTTTTGCGTAGAATACAATAGGTATATCAAAACATGCATATGAAATCAGCATGATGACGTGACCACCACCTTGACTGGCGGCTTCCGTAATACTATCCTTGTTCCCTCTCACCACTAGAAACAGTCGTGACTTTCAGCAGCATTTGCGCACGGTTGTGTTGCACTCACGGGTGGTCTCCCTCTGCCTCTTCCACCTTCCCAACTGCCTGAGGTCTAAGGGTGCACACCAAATCCACGGATTCGCGGATCCAACAACCGATTCTCGGATCTCTGATCTATCCGCGGATCCAGTTCTTTCCGCTAGATTCAGTCTGAGGAACCGCGGATCCCTCGCCGGTGGGGGGGGGGGGGGGGGGGGGGGGGGGAGGGAGGGGGGGATAATCTCGAATGGTCTCATTCAAACCACGCAGAGGACTGAATTTCGGATGTTAGAGGCATTGAACCAGAGCGAATCGCACCTTTGGTGCATGAAGTGGAGGGAAGGTATCTGCCTCCATGTCCATAATGCAAGAGCGGCGCCAAAAGTGACTCGGTACCTAGTGACGTGTGGTGTTTTGCATGGATGTGCCATCCACACTCACTGCCACTTGTCAAAAGATGTACTAACGTCTGTGTATTCTGCCATGTACAATGCTCATGCAGCCGGTGACTGCTGTGGCAGCCAGCAACTCAGGGTGTCAGCCGTGTCAGCCAGCTTCCAAGAGCGTCAGCCAGTGGATGCACTACTTCCAAGGGCGCCATGCCCCTTATCCCTTCCGTGCAACACGCGGCTACGTGGGATATTGCAAAAAGAAATTGCCCTGTATATTGAATGGAGTTGAAAGTTTCCATCCGCATGGCATGCTTAACCCTTGTTGCACTCCTGTAAAGTGCAGTAACAAGTATTTTCCTTTTAGATGAACATTTCAATTTTCATTTCACAGTGCCGGCGGACCTGATGGCCGTCAGGGGTCTTGGAAAATTCACCATTGTGAGCGTCAGTTGAGGACTTTGCTCGTAACTTTCACAGTTACGAGCTCGTCCCCAGCTCCTCTGTGCTAGCCTCACTGACCTCTCCGGTCTCAACATCATGACCGACGATGGTGCTGTTGCCCAGTCTGGAAACAGGCACACCGAGGACGACGAGGACAATAGCAGCAATGAGACGCAAGGAGAGAAGCGCAAGGAGCTGGATGAAGCAGGCACACCATCACTGATCTGGCAGGAGTTTAAAAAGACTGGCACCAGGGAAGATCCACGGGCCCAGTGCAACCACTGTCCCAAGAACTACTCCCGCAAGCAGGGTTGTACCAGCAACATGTGGAAACACATGCGCAACAAGCACCCCATAATCTACAAGCGGCTGAAAGAGGAGTCCACAACCCAAGCACTCAAGGTGACGACGTCCCAGGTGGTGGCTGTACAAGCAGAAGCAGAGGGCGCAGTGGGCGTCAACGTGGACAACACCATCGTCGCGCGTGGTGTAATAGCTGTTGGGGTTCTCTTCGACAAGAAGTACTTCCAGACATGTGTCTGGAAACATGTCATGGACAAGAACGTCAGCTTCCTCAACATGGAGCCGTACTGGTTGCAGCAAGCCTTCGCGCACGCAAATCCTGTGGCAGTGATGTCGGGGTGGATGATCATCTCGCGGCAGATTGTCCCTGCTGCAGCCGTCTTTCACACAAGGATCCAGAGGCAGCTGTCTGAAGTGAAATCTGCTATGTCTTTCACCAAAGACGGCTGGAAGGGGGATAACAGGACGAATTACGTAGGTGTCACGGCACAATGGATGGAGGACTGGAACATCAAGGCAATTGCAATTTCTTTTCCAGCTATGCCTGAAAATCCTACTGCTGTGAGGATGTTTGAGGTGTTCTCTGCCGCTTTGAATTCCTGGGGCTTGTGGGACTGCATCTTCTGTCTGACTATGGACAAAGAGAGCACCAATGATGCCATGATAGAAAAATTCATCGTCCCAGCTGAAGACTTTTCCTTTGAGAAGGCCGGTCATGTCAGATGCCTAGGCCACATCATGAATCTTGTCGTCAATGATCTCATGAACCTCATTGCATCTGCACGCAGCATTGCAATGCTTGTCACAGGATCCACACCACGTGAGCAGTCACTTGTGAACCGCGCTGCTGCCGAATGACTCACTTGCCAGTCACTGCATCTTGATACGGAAATGAGATAGAACTCGAGAAGCAGAGAGCAGAGGGTGATGCTCTATTGGAGGCAGCACTGGCGGACCCCATGGCAGATATGTTCGAGACACCGGTTCCACCACCAGCAGCAGAAGTACAAATGAGCGGCGTGGAGGAGGAAGTGGACAGGTGGAGCAAACTGCAGAAGAGGCATCCCAAGACAAAAATCCTAAAGCATTACTGAAAGCTGCATTACCAATTTCCAACATTCTACCTCCTTGGCATGGACGTGTTCTGTGTGCCTGGCACTTCCACTCCTTCTGAACGGCTGTTTTCCTTGGGTAGGCACGTCATCACATATTTCTGGCACTCCTTGGCGCATTTGACATTGGAGAACCTGCTGACCATGAAGAGTTGGATCAACGAGCCAGCATTGCGAGACTTCCCTGTCAGTTGCCATGGCGTCGTGGCTAAGGAGGTGATTGACGAAGAAGATCGTGTGAATGAGCTACGCAAGAAGGCGAGGGAGTCGTTGGTTGGAGCAGTGGCAGAAGAGCTGGAAGGACTTAGTCTGTTTGTGAATGATGACGAGGATGAAGACATGCGGGAGATGGGGCTTGGGAACGACAATTTGGGAGACGATGATGTGGTAGAGATGCGATGTGATGTGATCCAATTTAAAATTTCCATTCAATTCCATCTCTGAGTTCTTTCCTTCTGATGTGTTATTCACATAGCTTTCCTTTCCATTGTATGATCATGGAAACCTGCTTGCATGACATTTCAGCTACAAAATCGGTGCATAAGGATTTCAGCTTCACAATCAGTGTACAGGGATTTCAGCTTAACAATCACTGCACACAGGAGATCCAATTGTATGACAGTAACTGAAGCATTTGGAATGTAACGCACAAGTGTAGAGTGCCGTGGTCAGAAGTCAACTACAGCTCAGTAACATGATTGTATGCACAACTGTGGAAACCATGACTTAGGGAACAATGAAAATGTACTTGAGTCTGAACAACATGCTTGTCCATGTTGCCATTTAGGTTCCTAGAAAAACTGAGCTCGGTCTCTGACACATTCTTGAACTTCAGAGGATCCGCGGATACACGGATCCAAAGATCCGAGAGTCTTAGGATCTGCGGTTCCGGATCCGCCGTTCCGGATCACCGGAGGAGATCCGCTCTGCGGTTCCGGATCTGACTCCAGATCTGTGGATCAGATCCGGTGTGCACCCTAACTGAGGTTGCCCACCCCACTGAGAAATGACCAAAAGAATTTCAGACGCCTCCACCTCGCTATGACAACAATGATGGCTTCAAGTTATAGTTAATCACCTCAAGTCCACGCACTTATCGGTCAATGTATTGAGAAGTGTATTCTTGTATGCAAATGTTTTTCACAAGAAATCCACATGAATGCATGTCAGAAAATCCTGGATGTGCATTCCTTGTATAGAGTGAAAACTATATTGGGCATAATGTGATATTTAGTTGTTTGGTTTTTTACCGTCCATGTTCACTAGTTTGTTCACTTCCCAATACACTTGTTGATACGCAGTTTCACGGGTGAGGCAATTGGTCATTTATGTGTTTGGAGACCCTTTTTCAGGTGTGGGTTGACTTGGAGGACGTCTGGCCGTAGTACCACAGCCAGTACCAAACCATCAAAGCTCCTAAGGTCCAGAAAGTGATGCAAGGTCTTCCCGATGCCATGATGCAGGAGACTGTGGTTGACTTCCGTCCCTCCCTAGGTGTGGCCGGGGCCGGGATCAGAGCAGAGCCGCGTCACCGCTAGAAGATGAACCTGACACTACTTACTAGGGAGTCCCATGCCACGAGGGCAGCTCGACGGTCTGAGTTTAAATCCCTTCATCAAGGTCCCAGAGGGCTTGCAGCTGACTAAAAGAGGCACACAATGGGACTCTCCACATGCCTTGAGGCTGGTAGCGGGGTAGAGTTGTGGACAATCAATGCCATCATGATGGGAGCACACCTCGACCACGTGAAGTTCTTCACAGTCTTGGACTGTGAAGTCCTCTCCGAGCTAGCCGAGTCATTTTCGACTTCGTCCTTCAGCTCATCTTTATCTCCTCTAGGTAACGTACACTTCAATGACAGCTGCTGCCCATTAGTAATGATCCCTTTTTATAGCACTGACTACAACTCCTCCAATACCTATGTCTCAATTCGCCAGCCCCATCCCCACTGTTTCCTCCTCCTTTCCCTCTACTCAAAGGAGCCAGTCTCAGGACATTGCAGTGGCTGCATAGGAATAAAAGGAGGAAGGAGATATAGCAATGGATTGTAGCATCAGAAACAGCTGGTGAGAAGTAACAGTGGATGCTCTGTCCACTACTACAACTACGGGTGTGCTCAACGCTACACGGAGTGCCAGCATCCCCTTGACTGGACCTGGATCAGGAGGTAGAGTCAATCGAAGGGCTTCTATGCACAAGGTGAAGTGTGTATACTGTTCTTTAGTACACTAGGAAGCTTTTGTGCAAGGTACTCTTAGTGTATTGGTTGTATTGACTTGATCAATGGTGGTTTGCCAGAGGGGGAAGGGAAGAAGGTTGAAAGTGTATATGGAGACCGCAAGTAGAGGTGTACGGTTGAATGCTTAAGTTATGTGTAGGTATATACGCTTTTGCATGTTCCTTTGTGATGGAATAATTGTGGTTGGGAGGATGGGGGTTGGGGTGGAAAGTGTATGTGTGGAGTGTAAGTGGATGTGTATGGCACAGTTGAGAAAAAAAATTAGAAGTTTGAGCTGCGGTGAAGCAATCGAGTCTGCCGGTGAAGTGACAGGCAGGCTGTAGACACTAATGGTGCATGCCGCATAACTGCATGCAATAGTGCGGTCAACTATCGACCTTGGCTGGCAGCAAAGCCCGACGTCCGAGTAGTCGGGATTTGCCGCCGAAGCCCAACTACTTTGATGTTGGGCTTTGCCGTCGGCAGAGGTTGGTCGCTCACAATTCCCCGTGAGTTTGGTTTCAGAGAACATTGATTGAAGTGGTTCGCCATCGATTGCCATTCGATGATGGAATGAATAGAGATTGTCAGACTGACAATGACCAACATATGCTTGGCTAGCTCATCAGGGTCACCAGATCCAATCTACTTATTAAGACATTCCGACTGTCAATCTACATAAATCGACAGTGTACGAGCATCGTATTGACCCGTGCACTTTTGTACATCTCGTTCTTTCTTGTGCAATGTTCGCCATCCACTTCCACCAACACTCGTCACATGTATTTCTCCGCTGGAGGAGGGGAGGGGGAGCTGATTGGCACTAGAATTTGGAACCGGACTCCCATCCCCCTCAGTCACAACTGAATCCTATGGCGTGAGTGCATATGGAAGTGCTGTCTATGTAGCATTGTGTCGAAGAAAATTGTACAGAAGTGCGATCAGGGAACCTTCATGGATGTGTCCTAAACAAAACACAATAGTTCACAGTGAAGCTTGATATGACTGCAAACAGTTGTGCACCATCTCGTACACTCCCCACGTACACATCGTTGGAGCCGGAGGGGAGGGGGGGAGAGGGGGGATGGGGAGAACCCAAAAAACGGGTCTGAAGTTACCGCTGTTCCCAACAGCATAACTTCAGTTCTTAGAAGACCCTCATAATGTGAAACTAAGTCACACGGAACGCAGTTCACTTAGAAAATCCTAGAAATATACGTAGAAAACAAGCCAACGTATGGACGGTCCTGATTCAAAATAGGAATCAGCTCTGTAACTTAGTATCGAAGAAATTTTAAAGAACTTTGTGCAAAACTTCGACACTGGTTGGTCACATACTTTGCAAAGAATAAGGAAGCTTCACATGAGTGTATTGAAATTTCATGCGATTTTTGTGATAAAAGAAATGAAGATTTTGAAAATGAGAATCATGGTGAGATGCCTTTGTGTGAAAAGTGAATGGACCTATTGGAGATTGTGAAATTTGGAAGCTACTTGCCACCTTCCATACTTTAGGAATGAAATGCAAGGACATTTCTTGGTAACTTCTCATGTATGGTTATGTGCGGTGTGCACAGTTTGAGGAGTGTTTTAGTTTTGGGTGATTGGTCCTAAATGTGAATTATGTGTGGCCTCTAGGCGGTGCACGCTCAGCGGGCGTCCCCCAGGGACACCTGGACGGATCACGTTTTGAACACAATGGCATCAGATGCTGTCACCTCCCCAGGCAGCAATGGTGAAGAGGACCCTCTGGATCACACGATCCAGAGGGACCGTTTTCCGTGATGATGCATGTGGAAGATCTTAGTCCTCTTCTGATGAGGAAAGGCCGCCTGGCTTGGCGAGTCACATACTTGTATTTTAGTCATTGCTCTATGACCTCTGTTGAGCACCCAGCTGAGGCCGGGTGCTCTATGGATTATTGTTCAGTGTTGACGACCGGTCGTGAGGTGATTGGCTCTGAAACCATTGAATCCAATGCCACCCATCACAAGACCTGTCGTCGTGGTGACTTCATGGTGCTTGGTCCCGTTGCATACCGTCGGTCTGTCTGCACATGGTATGGTCAGTCGTTACCAGTTGAGGGAGTTGGGATGGTATGGTTTATTGGTCCTCATGGCCCCTGGTTCATTTCCAATGTGCCCTTTGTGCCTGCTCTCTGTTTGTGCATTTACCAAGATGGGTCTAACTGTTGAGCACTCACGCTCACGCTGCCACAACGAGTGATCTCAAAACCCGTGGCCGTTTTCCTTCATGCCTCAGTTGTCGATGACTTGTCTCATATGTCTTGTTGCAATCCTTCTCCCCTTTCCTTTTCCTCCCTTCTATGTGTATGTTTATCGGTGATGTTCTCTCACCTAGGCACCAGCAATTGCTATGTCAGTGCCTCTGTCATGGAGGAATGTGTTATTCACACCATCTGAGTCAGCTCCCATGTGTGTTGAGCGACCACCGCAAATAGGACAGGAGCGGTAGTTATTTTGCACCACAAAAAAAAGAAATTTGTTAGTGAAATCCATACCCTCCATCTGCGAGAATCCCAAGGCCGTCAAGCGGGCCTTGCAGTGATCTAGGACACGATCAGGCTTCATCTTCTTTCAAAATACCCACTTGGCCTAAACAGCCTTCCACCTTGGTGGGAGGTCGAAAAACTCACAGAAACTGTACTCAGAGATAGCTCTTAGGTCATCCTCACAAGCAACACACCATTGCTACGTGCCCTCAGCCAAGAGTGTCTCCTTCAACATGCGTGGATCAGGCGCCATCAATGGAGAGCTGTGGGTGGCCAAGACACGTGTCTCCAGACCCAATCTGACCACAACAAGGTTAGTAGCGATATCACAAGCAATCAAGAGCTCATGAGAGACCAACTTGTGACTGAAAGGACACACTGGGTGCACCTCAGCGTAGTGTACCTGGATACTAAGGCCAAGAACCTTCGTACTAGAGTCGCCACTCTGAACACTATGCTTGAGGCATCTGGGTGCCAAGTCAGCTGTCTGCTGAGCCTTAGATGCTAGTGGTTGCAGACGACAACCAGGTTTGTGGGAGTAGCCTGATGCTGAGGTACTCACCTCGGGCTGTGGAGCAAGCAGCTGGGCTACAACCACAGCTGCAGTAGGCTCACAGGGAAATGGAGAGGGTGCAATATCTTCTGTCTCTTCTCAGCATCATCCTCTTCACCTGATCTTGTGCATTGCCTCTCATCCTCAAAACGCCTACACTCTGTCATTATCTATAGCTGCAACATCAGCTCCATCTACTCCATATACTTCAACTACCTCATCAGCATCATCATCATCATCATCAACTGTCAACACACGTGGCTTTTCACCTGTGTCCAGCTCATCAATCAATCATCAACAGCCATTCATCATCGTCATCATCATCAGCTTGGCATCAGGAATTGCACGTGTCACAACTTGCTTTGTAGTAACCTGCGCCCACACTGCCCCTTCAATCAACGCACTTGGTTTGCCCCTGTGCCCAATTCATCATCATCAATGAATCAATGAATCAATCAGCAATAAGCTCTCAGCATTCAACATCTGGATCTTCATGACTCAGGATCTGCATGTGTCACTGCCCACATTTCAGTGACCTAAACCCAAGCTGACAACAGATTTCTCGAGGTGCGTTGGCATCTGCCCTCCCCTTCCAGAATTCTTCTCCCCTAAAGCAGCTCGTGCACATGGTTTGCCCTTGCGCCCAGTCCATCAGCTTTCATCCTCAATCATTTTCATTAACTCCTATCAACGCATGAGGCTTGCTCCTGCGTCCAGACTTCAGCCATCATCATCAATCATTAATCAATCATCACACTCATCATCAGCAACCGGTGGAAGGGGCCAAATCTTTAAGATTTTCTGGTGCCAGGGCATTGGACACCTTCAGTCTCCCTACTCGTCAGGCTCAAGAAAAAGGGTGGAACAAGCCATCACTCCTCTTGCCCAGCCCTTGAGAGTCTTCCCGCTCGCCATCACACCCAACGGATAGAGGAGAATCATGGTGGCAGTGCCTTTCTCTGTGAGCGGCGTAGTGGCAGTGTCCTTCATCATCCATTTTTTTCACTTCAGACTATCCCGCAGCACGCTATAGCAAGCAGCAACACCTCACCTTGACAAACATGCAATTCTCTCCTTCTCATGGTACAATTCTTCTACAATTGAAGAAAATGCTAGAAATTCCCTCAGCTGGAAAGAAGACATCATGAATGCTCTACAACCTCAGCTATCCAAGAGCCTTGGCAGCAAAGCAGTGGCATCAGTTGCACCGCTTTGCATGGTAGAGACGTTGCTTCCACCTCCAAACCTTCCATCAAGCAGTCTTTCCCAACCTCACCAACATGCCAAAGCTCTTCTTTATCACAAAAGATGAAGAATCAGGTGGATCTCCCACCAATGTTGAGCTGTGGGAGTAGACCATCAACAGGAGGCTTGACCCATACCTCCTCTTTGACTTCTCCATCATGGGGCCTCTGGTCCATTGCCCCCTATACTATGGAAATCATTGCAACACATAAGATTTTCAGTCCACACTGGATCTTTTCAATGGTGAACTACAGCAAAGAATCCGTACTCTCGTTGACACCAGTTTTTACCCTCTCCTGGAAAAGCATCAAGAGGATCTGCAACACATGTGGAGGGATCTTCTACACAAGTGTGGGGCCTCGATCAATTTTAGGTCCTCAGGAGGTGGAAGGTGGTTACATTTGCTGGTCATCCTCACCACAGTGAACCTCGGTTGGAGCATTGATCCACCGTGAACCTTCTATCTTGACAGATTCAAATGGGGTTACAAGAGTTATGCTTTTGTCATAGCTAAATACAGCTAGGTTCCCTCATTGTTCCCTGATAATCTGGGTGCCCGAGAAGGCAAAACATTGCCCTCATTGAATATGGCTTACCTCCAAAGAGGACCCTCCTGGCAACAGCTATTCTGCTCTGGGACCATTAGTTAGAAAACAGTCTTACCCCTAATAGAAACATGTATGGTTACTGGAAAGAAGTTGTTTCTCTTTGATTTTTTGTCTTGTTCTGTGATACGTACCAGGGAGAAATACAATCTGCTTTGTTAGATTATCCCAGAACAGTTCTATTGACCATGTTTGCCTTTGGTTCCATGGCCTTCACCGCTGTGTCTCTGTCAACCGGCCTGAGGCAAATGGACTAGAAAACAGGGCCGACACAATGGCACCTGCCATCTACTCCTAGCATTTCATCTAGGAAAAGATATCACCCTCGAGATCACGGTTCCACACTGAGCAGCTCCTAGGCAACCACCTGCTAGTAACTATATCCACTTAACCCTTGGTCACTTTTGCGTGAGGTGCTAGTCATAGACTAACTCCTGGGGCTTAGACCAACCACTTTCTTCCTTACACTGTTCCTTAGTTGGAAAGCTCTGTGAGGAGCATCTAAGGCCACATTGCATATTTAGAATGAGGAATGAGCCTGGTACATATAGTCCCACACCTGGCATCTAAGGTGTGTGGGTAGTGGCACTTTTGGAGGGTGGCCAGTTCACACCACCTCACTAGCTCGCCAATTGGCACATCCACGAAATGACACGTCGCACATCCTCCTCATGCATGGAGAAATGTGTAAGAAAATTCCTCTGTGCAGGAAGGTTAAAAACCTTCCTGCTCACATCAGGCTCAATCGCAAGACCTGTTATCTCTAAGTCCAACGTGTTATCCACTGCACTACAATGCTGGTCTCTCCCTTGGACTTGCACCACAAACAAGATTTGGGGGATTTACTCCAATGGAGTGGTCCATGCCGAATCTGCATGCTTAGTTATAGCAGTGGCCAAGGGGGTAGAAAACAACAACAATGTCTCCCTTGCACCTCAGGCCACTTGTCATGGTATTCTCCCACATGAACCCATCACTCTGCATTGTGTTTGTGCACCCCAGTTGTCTTGGCCTTTAGTTCTCATCTCTTGCATCCACGATGCCAATTCCTCGGGCGCTTGCAACATGCAAGTCGTTACCGAGTGGTTTTGTCAAGAATTCCACAAGTATTGGTTTTGACGTGCTATAGTGCCACAACACCCTTGGCGACAAGGTTGCGTGAGTAGTTGCACCAAATGACGATGTACTTCATATGCCAGGAGATCATGTCGTCCTCCGCCATAGCGATGGCACTCTAGTTGTCAATCTGGATGACCGTTGCTTCCTCTTGTGGTGCCTTAATCTCGTCAAGCAGACTGCGAAGCCACTATGTTGCCTTCCAGACTTCCAAGAGTGGGATGTACTCCATCGCAGCAGTAGAAAGCGAGACATAGTCCTACTTCCTGCTCGCCCATAAAACCGCACCACCGTTGCGAAGGCAGACAAGCCCGAGGTGGACTTCTTGTCGTCAATCCACCCTCTCCAGTCAGAATCACTGTAGTACGACAAGCGAGTCTGATCCTTCCAGACCTCAAAACCAAAGTCACGTGTGTCGTGTCTTTATGAGATAGCAAAAGATCCACTTCACAGCTTGCTTGTGTTGTGGCCTAGGGCTGGCCACAAATCTGCTCACCTGACCCTCCGCGTAAGCAATGTCAAGTCGCGTCCCCACCATCGCATAAATGAGGCTCCCGACGGCAGACTGGTACGGGATGTTTTGCATCTCCCGCTGCCTCGTTGCTTGGTGACATGGAGGAGGAGAGCTTGTAGTCGGAGGCTATGGGGGTGCTGATGGATTTGCAGTCCTCCATGTTGTAGCGCTTCAAGACGTCCATGATGTACCTGGTCTGGTTGAGCTCAATGGTGTCTAGTTTGCAAACGCGGTGAATGGCGATTCCAAGGTAGTAGTCAGGAGGACCCATGTCCTTCATCTTGAACCTACTATCCAGCTATTTCTTAATGATGGCAAGGGCCTCATGCGAGGAAGAACACATGATTAAATCGTCCACGTACAACGCCACAAGCAGCAAGCCACACTCGTCCTCCCGCACATAGACATCGGGTTCATTCTTGCAGTGGGCAAAGGAGATCTCAGCGATGAAGCTTTCCATCTCCTTGTACCAGATCCATGGGGCCTGTTTCAGCCCGTACAACGCATTCACGAGCTGACACGCCTTTCCTACAAGTGCATCCAGCCCCTCTGCTACTTCCATAAGCACCTCTTTGTCTAGCTTCCTATAAAGAGAAGCTATTTTTACGTCCATCTGGTGGATCTCTAGGTCTTTGGTGGTAGCGACGGCCAACAGGGACCTGATGGAGGTGAACGTGACCACCGGTGCAAAGGACTCATTGCACTCAGACCCTGCGCGCTGTGAGAATCCCTTTGCTACAACCCTCGCCTTGTACGTGTCGATGCTACCGTCCTACTTCCCCTTCAGCGTAAGCACTCACTTTGAGCCCACCACATGAGCGTTAGCGGGTCTGTCCACCAGCTGCCATGTACCATTTTCTTTGATGGAGTCAAGCTCACTGTCCACCGCCTCCTTCCATTCCGCCGCTTTGGGGCCTTGTCAGTGCCTCTGCCACAGCGGGCAACTCTCCCTGAGCCAAATAGGACCAACTCAGTCTGGTCCAGCTTTCGGTGTAAGCATGGTACTGTGGCATTTGTTTTCTTTCCCGCATGTTGCGGCGCGGCATTGCTGGTAATTCATCTCTGCTCTGCTGCTAATCCTGTGGTGCAAGCTGCCCTGAAGTTGAGTCTTCCTCTGGTGAAGAGCCACTAGCCTCCGAGCTGGTATCAGAGGCCTCGGACGTTTCCGACTCTGCATCGGAGCCCGTCGCTGCGTCAGCCTGCGCAGCTGCTCTCCCTGCCATACCGCACTTCTCCGCGGCCTACCGCACTGGCACCACTTGCCAGTTTTTGGGAGCTTGATCTCCCGACTCTAGGAGCATCAACTGCTCTCCATGTTTTGGAGCTTGCGTGGGATCAATCAACTCTTCCTTGCCTAGTGTCCTCTCTTCGAAATTCATGTCCCGGCTGGTGACAAACCTTCTTGGTGCCACATCCCAAAGGGGGTAGGTCTTGTGGGCAGATTCATAGCCCACCATAACACACTTCTGTGCTCTCACATCCAGCTTGCCGCCACCCTCTCCTGCTTGGACCTTGGCCCATGCGGTGCAGCCAAAGACCTTCAGGTGTGAGGTGTTGGATTTCTTTCCCGACGACACCTCCTGTGGTGTCATCTGTTGCTTGCCCTTTTTCTTGCCGCGCCTGCCCAGAGCAGCCGCAGGAGCTAGGTCGATGAGGTAGCATGCCATTCTTGTAGCTTTTGTCTAGAAGTGCAGTGGGAGTTTTGCATCAAAGAGCATGTTGTGCACCATGCCAAGGACTGTCTGATTCATGTGTTCGGCCACACTGTTACTGTATGGTGTGTAGGATGTCGTGGGCTGATGGTCGATGTCATGTTGCCACAGCCAGCCCTTGCATGCCTCGTACTCTCCACCATTTTTTCTTCAAAGTGCCTTGACCTTCTTTCCGTCTGTTGCACAACCATGGCAACAAACTCTTGGAGCTTCTCCTTGACCTCTCCCTGTGTTTTGAGGAAGTTTACCCACATCTTGCGGATGTGGTCATCGATGAAGGTCAGGAAGAACCTGCTACCACCGTTTGCTATCATGCAGAATGGTCCACACAGGTCGGTGTGAATAAGGTCAAGCACGGTTTCCACACGGAAACCATTACGCTCAAAGTGCTTTCTCTTTGTCTTGCCTTGGAGGCAAGGTTCTCACAAGTTGTCACACCTAGCCGCATCCTTTGCACACCCCTTCATGCCGCGGGCAAGCTGTTGTTACTCAATGACTTGGAGCATGCTCCTTGCAACGTGCCCAAAGCGTCTATGCTCCAGCTTAACGTCTTTTTCCTTGGCGGCAGAGGACACGTTTTGACTTGCCGTTGGTGTGTTCTCCTACATTGGTGCCGAGACCACTGCCTCCGCTGGACCTGCATGACCCACGTCTTTCGAGCTCTCTGTTGCAGTTGTCTGCAGTATGTAGATCCTATCGACTCGTGGAACCTGTGCTACGAGGTCTTTGTTGGGGTAGAGGACCTTGATGTCCTCGTTCCTGACAATGACTGCCTTCTTCTGCGTGAACACCACTGTCATGTCATTGTCCGGACAGGAGGTTTGCCACAAACAAGGGCATGTAGACCATGTCACGTACCGCAAATCATTCTCCGTACCGTTGAGGCTGATTCTCACTAGTTTTTCTCCCATGCCCTTTAAGTTCACAATGCTGCCATTTGCGCATCTGAACCACCGCTCAGTGGGGCAGATGGAGACAAATCCAGCCTGGTCGTTACTGGAGTGATTATCGATGCTGGAGTCATGCCCAAAGGCTCCTGGCCTAAGTAGCGCCACTCCCTTTGCCGGAGGCGTGCTCTGAGCCATCATGTTGGTGGCCTCTCTACCAACCTTTTTGCTGCCTTTATTCCCACTGCTCCCGTCGTCTTCCTTCTTCTTCCATTTTCACTCTCTTGCCCAGGTTTGCTGCAGTTGCGGCAGTTTCCCTGTCCCTTGGGAGCCTTGCCGCCATTGTTGCCTTTGCCGCCACCACTTCTGCTGCCGCCGTTCTGATCAGAGGCCGGCTTTGCTCCCGCGGCCACCGTAGCGTGCGGCATAGGCTGAGAAGTTAGCATCACTGTCGCTGAGGCACATGGTCTCGTTTTGCACGTACTCGGACACTCCCACATACATCAGGTCATCCTCCTTCCAACCGCCCATGACGGTAATCATCGAGCTCCGGCTCTCCGGTAGCGCCATGAGGAGGAAAATGGCCCTCATGTTTTGGTCAAGGTCCCAATTCATTTGGTGAGCTTCACCAAAGCAGTTTTCTGAACTCCTTTAGGAAATCAGGAATGGACTCTCCCTCATTCACCTGCATGCTAATCAGCCATTGTAGGATGAATGATTTGTTTGCGAGGGAGGCGGATTGGTGTACACGCTTGATCTTCGTGTAAGCATCCGAAGTAGTGTGTACCCCACAATGATAGGAACATGTTTTTTAGCTACGTGTTGCTAAGGAATGACATGGCAATATCATTTTGTTCCATTCATGGCTTGTGCTCGGCTGAGTCCTCCGTGGGAACCTGCTCCTCTCCCTTCAGAAGCTTGATGAAGCCGCACACTTTCATTGCCAGTTTGAACTGCCATCTCCAGAGCAGGAAGTCCCCCCCTCAAAAACAGGGATTCCTCCCAAGGGTCCAAGATCTTGCGGCAGTGTGGTAGCACTCATGATTGCTCCAGTGGTCTACACTGTGGTAGCCATTGTTGAGTTTGAGGACTGCCCTGCGACAGCCCCCATTGCTCCTGATGGATCAAGCATTTTAGCTTCCATTTTCTGCTTTCTGTGTCTCTGCCACATTGAGGTTCATGTAGGCTGATGTGAGCTGATGTCTGCTACCGGTTTCAAGGTGCAGGTCCATTGCTTACCCCTCCATCCGATGTTTACCTGCAGACAGAGAAGACAATTCACACTAGTACAGAAAGGGTCTTGCCTCCAGCGGTAGAGCTTGTCCTGGTTAGGAGAGAATGTCTGTGCCTCCAAGGGTAGAGCTTGTCCTTGGTCCATGTGTGTTGAGTGCAAACCCAGTCGTTGGAGCTGATTAAGCAGATCGAGCTGATGGAGACGGTAGATCTGACATTTACACCATGAGATATCATACCATAGTTGAGTGAAACATGCCTTACAACAGGTCAGTGTGGACCCATAACCCTTTGTCAACCAGCCTGAGGCAAACGGAGTAGAAAACATGGCCAATACAATGGCACCTGCCGGCCGCTTTTTGTATCTCAGCTAGGAGAAGATATCATCCTCAGGATCACAGTTCCACACTGTTCACCTCCTAGACAATCACTTGCTAGCAACTATGTCCACTTAACACTTGGTCACTTTCGCGTGAGGTGCTAGTCAAAGACTAACTCCTAGGGCTTATACCAACCAGTGTCTTCTTTATACAGTTCCTTAGTTGGACAGCATTGTGATGAATGAGCCTGGTACATTATAGTCCTAGGCCTGGCATCTAAGATGTGTGGGTAGTAGCACTTTTGGGGGGTGGCCACTCCATACCACCTCACTAGCTTGTGAATTGGTGCATCCACGGACCGCCAAGTGGCACATCCTCCTCATGCATGGAGAAATGTCCAATAAACTTCCTCTGTGCAGGAAGGTCAAAAACCTTCCTGTCCACATCAAGGCTTGATCGCATGACATGTTGTCCCTAATTCCAACATGCTATCCATTGCGCTACAATGTTGGTGTCTCGGTTGGACTTGCACCACAAAAAAGATTTGGGAAACTCACTCCAATGGAGCAGTGCATGCCCAACCTGCCCGCTAAGCTATAGCAGTTGTCAAGGGGGCATGAAAGAACAACAGTCTCCGCTCTGTTGTTCCTTTCTCGATCATCCTTCATCATCCATTTCCCAGTCACTCTCTCCTACATCACTTCACTCTGTCGTTGAGCTCCTTTGGTCGGTTGTGCTTACCTCAGCACATCATCTAGTCATGCTCCTCATATTCTCTTATTGTGTCATTGTCTACTCTCAGCTCTGCAGGGCCACCTCACATCAATGACTTGCCGGGCTCCATCTCTAGCTAACTCCGACTGATGTATTTTTCCTCTCAATTCCATCACTGCAATACCCCCAGCGTACTCTGTTCCTTCTGCTTGCTTCTACTCTCACTGATCCCGCGTGTCTAATTCTTTTGACAGAGATGATGGTGACCACTAGGCCATGTCCATGCCCGTGCAGATCCCTGATGTGGATCCAGTTAGCACTGGACCACAGTCATGTGGTGATCTACCCAACCGTAGCTACATGACAGCTGCCACGACGTGCTGGAGACATACTTGGACACTCTGCTATTATTTTGCAATATGAGCGGTGCTCTTGGACTAGCCAAGGCTCCAGTTTGCATGTTTTTCCATTGTGTATCCACCAATTGATGTAGGACCAGGAGATTTGTGCGATGTTTATGTCCAACTTGAGATTGCACCCACAAGATCAGACAGTGATACCATTCAATGTGTGAACTCTGCATTACAGTCAAAATAGTAGTTTTTGTGCCAGTTGAGGAAAAACTGATCTATCGTGGTGTGCAGCCTGACTGGCGCCCACGGAAGCTGTTCAAGTTGTATACTCCTTATTTTCATCTCTCTCTGTGTACATTTGAGCTTATGAAGCTTAAAAGATCATGCGCACCTCCCACTTGGCCCTTGTTGTTCTTGCACTTGCATTGCATATTCGTGTATCTGTAGATTTGGAAAGTATTGCCATGTCAGTGGCATAAATGCTAAGGAGATTTCCAAGCAACTTCTAATGATATCATAGCAGGTAGGCATCCCTCGCTGAGCTAAAAGAAGAGATGCAGCTACAGCAACAATGGTAGTGAGAGTCACGACCGCCGCTGTGATATTGGGAGGATCAACTATTTTAGCAGTAGCAGGAGCATCAGCAACAGCCAGCAGCTGCAGCAACAGTTGCGGCGCACGCAGCATCACTTTCTCTAGCAGTAGCAGTAATGAGGCTGGCATGTCCGGCGACAAGGCCAGTGCAGCTGGTAGGGCTGGTGGAGTGATCAGAGGGGCCAGCCGCCCCGCCTGCAAGGCCGGTGAGGCTGGTCAGGCCAGCAACAAGGTCCACGAAGCCAGGGACACCAGCGGTGAGGCCGGTGAGAGCCAGTGAGGGCAGCACTGGCCACCAAAGGCTGGAATAGGCTGTCGCGGGCCAGCGAGGCTGGTGCGACCGTTTAGGCCCACTGAGTGTGCTGGCAAGGCTGGCGAAGGCCACAGCGGGCAGCGACAGCAGGCCAACGCGTCCAGTATGCCCTACAAGGGCCGTCCTAAGTTGTCGGGGAGGCCGTTGGAGGCCCCCAGTGGTGGCGGTCGATGCGGCTGTTGCTAAAACCAGCTGACATCAGTAGTAGCTGAAGACTTCCACTGATGTCAATGTCAGCAACTGCAGCAGTAGCATTAGTGACATTAGCAGTAGCAGCAGCCACAACAGTAGCAGCAGAAGCAGTAGCAGCAGTAGAAGTAGCAGCAACAGTGGCGGCAATAGTAGCAGCAGCATCAGTTGTAACAGTAGCATCAGCTGCAGCAGCATCAACAGCAGCATCTGTAGCAGCAGTATGAGGAGCTCTGGAGTGCCACAAATGGCACCCACTCCTGACAGAGAGAAGGGGCCGGCTGACTCAGCAGGCTCCCCATCAGGGGAGGCAAGGAGCCCATGCTTGTGGGTGATTGCTGATATGTAGGAACAGCAGGTGGACGTATTGCAGTAGTAGCACTCGCAGAGTGACGTGCTTGAGGAGATGAGGCATCTACTGTTGGCGTGCTTGGGCATGTCTCAGCAGCCAATGTGGGTGGCTGGGGTTTTTGCAATAGTAGCAGATTGGCATTCCACCTTGTGCATCTTGCCTACAAAGCAGCGTGACCTCCAGAAGAGACCCCTTGAGTCCAAGAACCTGACCGAGGATTCCAAGGACCCATCTTCAGACTCATGGACAGCAGATGCACCTTTCCTCCAGGATCATCTTATCCAACTATGTATCAGCTCACCCTCTGTCACCCTGGTGCGCCAGCACCAAAGCGATAGTCAGATGTATGCATTATTTTTCAGGGATGTTCCCCTTGATGGAGGCCTTGTTCCACTTTGTGTGCCTCTTCTAAATGCTGAGGTTGTGCTCCCTACGGAGTGGCGAATGAAGGACTTCGAAACACCCCCTCCCTGGTATGTGAGTGATGCTGGCTTTGATTCCTGGGAGGTGCTGTTCCATGTGTGGGCCGGCTCAGAGGGAGTCTGGCCTAAAAACCTTATCCAGAACCTGACCTCTGATCCTCGCCTGGTCCTTGAGACAGTGGGGCCAATCTGGAGCCTCGTGTACGTCATCCCACAGGAGATGGTCGTCGCCTTCCAGCCATTCTTGGACACGACGGGGACAGGGGACGGGACGGACCCTTGGAGAGGTTGAAAGCTGGTGGCAATGCTGTTTTCTATGGAGATGGATTCCAGGAGGACGCATCCTCTTGCTGATTTCAGCACCCTTTGACAGGGGGTGTTCGAGGTGGCAGTTGACTACTGGTTGTGCACCATGAAGATGTACACTTGCTTGGGGACCGGTGGAGGCTCGCAGCTCTAACCTCTTGGCACCATAATGCTGGGGGTTAACATGAAACACTACAACCTTTTCTTGGGCTTTTACCACATCGCCCTCGAGGAAGTGTCTGCAAGTCTCCAGCTCTTCCCTTGGGCCGAGCGAAACAACCTCAGTAAGACAGCGGCCAGGCAGGCAGCCCAAGGACACCAGACAAGTCTGCTACTTGCATCCACCACATTGACAACCTCGACCACTCCCCCCTCTATCTCACCCTCTCTCTCATCCCCTCTATCTCCCCAGACTGGCCATGCCTAGGGTGTTGCAACAAGTAACAAGGGGTGTGGCAAGGGACAGAATTAGATGGTGCTGGCGAGTGGTGGCAGTGGATGTTCTGTCCACTTCTGTAAAGATGGAGACATCCACCACCATATAAAGTATCAGCAGTTCCTTTTCTAGAGCAAGATCACACATGCCCTCTAGGTAGTGCACACACAGCGGATGGCCTCCGGTGCCACACAGGAGAGACGCAAAACAACCATGAAAACAACAGAGATGCCATTTTCCTCCAAAAGCAGCGGTGTTGAGTGTCAGAAACTGGGGTGCGGTTCCAACGTGGCCCAACGGATCTTCTGTTCTCACGACTATGTTTTGTGTGGGTGGTTCTGAGTCTAAGCGTGAGCTTACTGGTCGCCCCACGCTATGTTTCTGGCAGTTGAAGACAAATGTGAGACAGTCACTTTTGCGAAGGGAAGAAAAAATCTTGCGTTTTTTTTTAACATGGACATGATCTGAACATTTGTAGGGCTAGTTATGAGCTCTCCAACACACCAAACCGTGCACGATTTGGATCACCGTAGCTCCCGCTACGTCAGTCAAAACGCAGTACCCCAAATCAGCTGCTCAGTCGGCGGCGCGCACCACGTCGCCCGCCGGGGCACCCTCACACATCATGGACCCATCAAAACGTCATTCTGGAGGCCCAGATCTCCCTACGTGTAATGGCGGTGCCCCTCGCGTCTTTGGGGTCTGTTTTGATGAGTTAATCATCGTGTTTGGTGATGGGGATTGATGCGGTTCGAAACCTGTTCGCGGACCTGCAGTCAGAATTTGGACTGTCCTCGAGTAACAAACTGTACTACTGAGTTTCGGACTCCGAGCTAGGATTTTGGCTAAGTCCCTCACTAACAAACTGCACTCCTGAAATCCGGCGGATCATCCACCGGACGCCTCAGCAGATCTTCCGGAGCAAGATCCCCAGATGGCATTTTGTTACTCGTTCCAGTCAATTATTCACCGTAAGTCGAACCGCGACCTGCTCCCAGAGCCGTCGTGCACATCCCAACTTTGGAAGCCAATATCTCCATTGTTACTAATCCGATTCCGGTGAAACAACTTCCACCGGATTCACCAACTCGTCAGCTTTTAGGGGCAGTCCTCCATTTTAGGATCCGAGCAATCATTGAGTCGCCAGATCCGTCGACGAGGAATTTTCTCTCTCTGGCGGCTCATCGGCGTCTCCCGGCGCCGCTCTTGCACATGCAGAGGGGTAATCTTCAACATTCTCCCCCTTGCACCTGCCATGTCCGCTGCTCCTGCTTGCTCTCACACATCTTCCGCTGTGCCCTCCAGCCCATCATAGCTGGTCATCCCAAGTCCGGCCACGCTCAATGCGTGCCGGTCAACAGGTTGCGCTTGGGTGAAGCAATCCGCAAGCATGTTGTGCATGCTGCAGTGCTGCAGCACCACCTACCCCTTTTCAACCATGTCCCATGCGTAGTGATAATGCACGTCGATGTGCTTCGTCCTCCTATGTTGGGTTGGGTTGTTGGTCAGCGAGATTGAGCCGGTGTTGTCCTCTTGCACCACCGTATGCTCCTTGTGTGGCACGCCTAGCTCCCCCAGCAACCTGCGGAGCCACACCGCCTCCTTGACCGCCTCGGCCAACGCGATGTACTTTGCTTCCACTGTGGAGGTGGCGACACAGTCTTGCTTTCTGCTGTACCTCCAGATCGCTACACCAGCAAGGAAGAACACGTAGCCGGATGTGGACTTCCGCTTGTCCACATCGCCAGGTTAGTCTACGTCCGTGTAGCAGACCAGACGCAAAGGGTCCGCCCGCCCCTTGCCGTCGAACCTCGGGCGCGCATGCCGCATTGCCTGCAGGTAGTGGAGAATGCGCTTGATTGCGTGCCAGTGAAGTGGCCCTGGATCGGCCATGTACCTGCTCACTTGGCCCACCGCGTAGGCCAGGTCCGGTCGAGTCGTCACCATGGCGTACATGAGGCTGCCCACCGCCGATTGGTAGGGCACCCCTGCCATATCCTCCCGCTCTTCTTTTATTTGCGGCACCATTGCCTCACTCAATTCACAGGTCATGGAGACCGGACTGCCAACTGGTTTGCAGTCCTCCATGCTGTACCACTTCAACACCTTGGCCAAGTATTTGGCCTGTCCCCGCTCAAGCGTACGCGCCCTCCGATTCCGCGTAATGCTCACCCCGAGGTAGTACTCCAGCTCCCCCATGTCCGACATCTGGAATCTCCTGCTCAGCTGCTCGTTCAGGAGCTGTAGGCTTGGCAGATCTGTTGAGCACAAAATCAGGTCGTCCACATAGAGTGCGACGATCTGATGGAGCTGTTTGTCGCGTCGCATGTACATGCAGTGATCCGCCTCACAGTGCTTGAAGCCGAGTTGTGCCATGAAGCTGTCCATCTGTAGGTACCAGCATCTGGGCGATTGTTTTAGCATGTACAAGGACTTCCGCAACTTACACATCTTGCCCTCCGGCGCCTCCAGCCTCTCTGGCACCTCCATGTAGAACTCTGTGTCTATGATGCCATTGAGGAAGGCCATCTATTTGTCCATTTGGTGGACCTCTATGTCCTTCGCAGCCGCCACCACAAGGATCGCCCTAATGCTTGTGAACTTGGTGATGGGAGCAAACATCTCATCGTAGTGCTCGCCCTTACACTATGCGTATCCCTTCGCCACCAGCCGTGCCTTGTATGTTTCCACCACACCTTCCTTTGTGAACTTGGTCTTAAAGACCCACTTTGAGCCGATGACCTTGGCATCTTTTGGCCTGTCAACCAGCTTCCACGTATTGTTTTTCGTGATGGACGCCAGCTCCGATTTGATGGCTACATCCCATTGATCCCCTTTGGGCCCTGCAAGTGCCTCTTGCATGGTAGTTGGCTCCGTTCATGCAACTAGCATGCACCGTGTCATGCCGATCCATCGACTGGTGCTTGCATCAAAGTGCTTCCCCGCTTTTCGCTGCCTCCCGCTGCGGCGCGGTACTTTTGGTGGCGCATCATCGCTTTGCTTCGATCCCCCTGACTCAGCACGCTCTGGTGAATCATCGACTGGATGGCTCCCCAAGGATCTCTCTTGCTCTGGCAAAGCATCGTCCGAACGACTGGCGCATCCGGTGGATTTTCCACCGACGCCCGATGCACACTCTGCTGGGAGTACGCGCCTTGGCATCCTAGGTGCCTCATCCGCCGGATCCTTCTGGTGGATCTCCTCATCAGCTTGATCGTCATCAGAGTCCTCCGCATTGGCTGCTACCGCTGGTGCACCTTCGCGCTCTGATGGCGCATCCTCAACTTTGGCGTCCGCCAACTCCTTCTCGTAGTCAAGGAGCTAGAACCACTTCCCCGTCTTTGGAGAGTCCACCACGCCCGCGTCTTTGCTGCTGATGTAACTCTGCTGCTCGTCGAACTCAACATCTCAGCTACGGATTACCTCCTCCTTGCGCATGTCGTAGAGCCTATATGCCTTATGCGCGCTCCTATAGCCAAGGAAGAGATACAAATTTGCCCGCGGCTCCAGTTTTCTGTCGCGCCTCTGCGCAGCCTGCACCATCGCATGCGCCTTGCACTCGAACACTTTCACGTGTGCCACACTTGGCTTGCACCCGCTCCAAACCTCTTGCGACATCTTCCAGCCGCTCTTCCCCTTTAGCACCGTTGTATGAGTGAAGTTGATGGTGTAGCTTGCCGTACGCACAGCTTCTGCCCAGAAGCTTTGCGGCAATTTCGTATCCACCAACATGGTCCTTACCATGCTCAGCAGCGTCTGGTTCGCCTGCTTTGCCATGCCATTCGACTGAGGTAAAAACGGCGTAGGTTGTTGCCATTTTATGCCCTGCTGCTTCATCCACCCACTACAGCCCACATACTCTCTGCCGTTGTCGCTGTGTAGCGCCCTGACCTTCTAGTCAATCTATCTCTCCACCGCGGCGACATACTCCTTCAGCCGGTCCAGGACCTCGCCTTTCCGCTTCATGAAGTACACGTAGATTTTTCTGCTATAGTCATCTATGAAGGTGACAAAGTAACGTGCACCGCTCTTTGACGCCATCTTGAATGGTCCACACACTTTTCTGTGCACGACCTCCAGCAGGTCCGAGGCGCGATTCACGTTCTCGTTGAACGGTTTGCACCGTGCCTTGTCCAAAATCCAAAGCTCCCACTTTTGTGCTTTGCTGTATCTGTCGCCTCTTCCGCACCGTCGATGACGAGGCCGCGTACCAGCTCGCGTTTCGCCATCTCCTTCAGGACTGCGAGTGAGGAATTCCCCAGTCGTCGGTGCCAGAGCTCCAGATCAGCTCCCCCTCATTTGGCCAGGTTGACAATGCGTTCTTGCGAGTCTGCTGAATCTGTCGCCGCGGGGATCACCTTGGTCTCCACGATGTAGAGGCCTCCCTTGCGTTTAGCCTCCAGCACGGGCTCGCCGCCACCATCCTTCCGTACGAATGCCCCTCTTCTCCTGAAGAGCACCTTGTACCCCTTGTCAGTCAGGCGGCTAACACTTAGAATGTCAGCCAAGCCGGGTACGTGGTGCACGTCCTTGATGACGTGCTGCACCCGCTTTCCGCCAACCACCACCTCCACGTCCACATCTCATTGGCCAGCCGCCGGATCTTGTCGTTCGTGACCACCATGGATTTGCTGGACTTGGTGTCGTTGATGAACCCGACCTTATCAACCTGGGCATGCTCTGCCGCTCCGGAGTCAAGGCATCGCCGGTTGGCCTTGTTGAGGTAATGGTTTTGAGTGCCATTGAGGAGCGCCTTCGTGCCTTTGGTGTCTTTGCCACCAGCCTTTGCCTCCTCGGTGCACTCATGGGCCCAGTGGCCCTCCTTGCCGCAGTTTTGGCACACACCCTTCTTGGCGCCCTTCTTACCGCCGCCATGTCCGCCACCTCCCTTGGCCCCGCTTCCGCCACCACGCGTTTTGGTGACGAGGGCGGATGAGGACGACGAGGACTCCCCGCAGCTCCGTTGTCCTCATCGGCCCTCGTCACCAAATGGTGGATCATCCACCGGACGCCTCGACAGATCTTCCGGAGAAAAAATCCCCAGATGGCATTTTGTTACTCGGTCGAGTCAATTATTCACCGGAAGTCAAACCGCGACCGGCTCCCAGAGCCGCCGCGCACACCCCAACTTTGGAAGCCCATATCTCCCTCGTCACTAGTCTGATTCCGGTGAAACAACTTCCATCGGATTCAGCGACACGTCCACTTTTATTGACAATCCTCCATTTCAGTATCCCAGCAATCATCAATTTGCCAGATCCTTTGACGAGGAATTTCCTGTCTCTGGCGGCTCGTCGGCGCCTCCCGGTGCCGCACTTGGGCATGCAGAGGGGCAATCTTCAACAACAAGGACCTTCAGGATCGCATCACCTCAAAGCTCCATCAGCTTCTAGCACTTCACACACAAAGAGGCACAAGTGTTTTGACATAGCCGAGTGGTCCAAAGTCATTCTGTCAAGTGGATTTCATTGCTTGTGATGATGCTTGTGGGGAGACTCAGTCTGATCATGATTAGGATGAGCACAAACCTGACAACAGTTCTCGGCTTGATTAGTCCCATGCTTGCAGCATGGGACTAATCTGACAACGCATCTGACCTGACTAATCTGACCTGACAACGCATGCATGCGTTGTTGCTTAAAACTCTCTATTGAGCGGGCCAGCAAAGTCTGAGTACTGCATGACGCATTGCCTGGCTTGATGACTAGCAGGCTCACTTTGCATCCAAGTATTTTTTGCAGTGCCTGCTTCCTGCATCTTGTTAGATCACTTTGTGTAGCATTACTTTCTCTTTCCATGACCTTGTTAGCAGTTGGATCATCAACTGTGGTGCTACGTACCACATGATGTCCTATCACCAGTATGATTGGTCTGGATGACAATGTCCAGAGTCTCCAGACTGGGTCCAGCCAGGTGCTTCCTGTTTGTGGTGTTTGTGTTGTCCAGTTTTGTGGTCTTTCCTGTGACTTCCACGTGCCCGATGTGTTGTATGTCCCTAACCTTGAGCTCAATCTTCTGTCCTTTCCAGATCTTAGCCACAAGAGCATGGATGTCCTATACTCCCATGGCATTGGCACAGTCTCTCTTCGCCCAACTAGACATGTCATGCTCCATACGGAGTTTGTGCGAGCTTTTGGTACGTCACTCATACATTCTCTGTGTCCTCAGCTCTGTCCTCAGAAAGGACACACATCTTTGTCAAGAGTTCTCTATCCCTACAGAATACTCAACACTTGCACCGTTTTCTCTGCTATGTGCAAACCTTTGTCTTTCCGAATATTCTCTGCATACAACCTGCGCTTAGCCTTGACCTCGTCACTTGTCTTCCTACCATATGTCCTCTTCCTGAGCCTTACACCTGCTTGAGCTGGTCCATTATGATGTTGTGGATCCTTTTCCAGTTGATCTTGTTTCAGAGTGTGGTTGTTACCCCCTCACCCTCGCCAGTGACCACACTTGCTTCCGGTGGGTATTCTGCCTCTGGAAGAAGAGCGACACAGTTCCTGCGGTTCGTGAGTGACTTCTTGTGACGGAGCGTGAGTGTGGTCGTCCCCTTTTCCACTGGTCTGACTTGGATGTTTGAGTTTATGGAGGAAGTAGATGCCTTCCTCAAGAGCTGGAGAGTCAAACATGATGCCTCCATGCCCTACACTCCTTAGCATAATTGTATCTCTAAACATTCAAAGCGCACTATGGCTGACGTGATCTGCACTATGTTCCTTCATTCTGTTCTTTCCAAGGGCTTCTTCTTGAAGGCCATGTCGTACATGACTTGGCTCTGTAACCAAGTCCTACATGGTTCCTAATTTCACCATGCCTCACCCTACCAGCATTGGTACAGGCAGCCCATAGATCTTAGTCTTGCGCACATCTAGGGCTGTGTCCCTAACTAGGGACACAGGTGGGGGACACAGGTAGGGACACATCTGGCTCCCTAAGGACCAGTGGGAGCACGAGATAGCGTGACAGAGAAATTGTATTGATGCTCCTCAAAGATCAGGGCATAGCCCCTAAACGGCCCCCGAATGAAGGCGTGTCGTGAAGACATCAAGGGCAGTCAGACCCAAAACTCCGTCCGTGGGTTTCCCCTCACCACTGAGTGGGGAGGGGGAAAGGGATGGAGGATGGTCATCAAAGGCGGTTGAGCAATGTCAAGACGCAGACTTGGTGCTGCCTTTGGGTTGCGTGGATGAAGACGGCCACCGGGAGTGCGTGACTCTCTCGGAGAAACCGCAGAATATGGAAGATGGAAGTTGGAAGATGGAAGATGTGGACACGCTGAGTCCAAGAAGACGGGGACACAATGGATTACTCCACCGGAACGAATGACTGAGGGGCCGGTGGGCTGGTCATTTGGTCGGCGGATTCAGTACCAGGAGAAGCAGAATCCATTGCATGAACGTTGGATTCAGTGGTCGAAGAGGTCGACCTGGTTGCCTAACTAGCAAAGGCAGTGTCCAAAGAGTCAATGACCGGAAAGGCAGACTCACATAAGGTCACACACCGGCTCTGATACCACTGCAACAGTAGTGGCAGAAATCTTGGCCAACTAGGCCCTTAACCATGGTGCTTAAGTGTTTTTGACCCTCGAACCATTCTGGTTTCCCCGTCACAGCCCAGGGTACCAGCTTGAGCCACGTGGAGTGAGCCACCCTACACCCCTCCCACCAAGGAAAAAGCTGTACTGATCTTCAATGTGAGGGTATCGGACCTTGGCGCACTGATACCTATCTAGAAACAATGATGCACTAGTGTAGTCAATTTCTGCCTTCTCATGCACTTGGATTCAAGTTCATAGCCTGATTCTTTGAGAATTGGCGCCTAAACACTGTTGGTTGCACAGCTACAACAGGGAAAATTTGCACTAAGAACTTCTTCCCATAACTGTAGCTCAAAGTAAGAAATGACTATGTTAGAAACAAGAATAAAATGACTTGAGAACCCTCTCAAACACATCTATTAATCAAATTCCTAGCCAATTGGTATGTTTTATCATTTTCTGGCTAGGTCTTGCTAGCCGACCGATACTCCTAAGCCAGAGTGTCGTCTGTCTTTTCGTTTCTTTTTTCAACTGGACTATACCAAGACATGCAGGCTTCAAATGCAACCGTGTAATAAGAATCAGCTGGACACCTCGCAAAGTAGAGCTATGGCTGCCTGAACCCTGACATTCTCTAGGTTACACTAGACAGACGCTGATGGCTGCTCATGACATGAGCGACGGTGGCTCCATCCGATGGATCTGGCCGTGTACTGATACCATCTTGAAGGCTCCACGAGAAGGGATGGGAGACATTCGTCTCACCACGGTGTGATGCCCTCTCCACCGCTTATCTCAAACCGTTGTCAATGTCAACTGAGTCAGCCCTTTGCACGAGCATGTACACCAGTCGAGAGGTCACTGTACAGATCTATGCCACAGCGCACGTGCAAATCGACTCAAATCCTTCCACCTACGCCTCTACAGCATCCCTCACAAGGTTTTGTGCATTGTGACTTTGTGCATGTCACTCTTCTGTGAAGTTAGCTTTGAAAAGAAAAGATGTTCTTCTTAATGTGTTCATTTTTCTGTTAATCTATTCGGGGAAAATGCATGAATGCCATCATGCAAGAGAGTGATTCCGGAGTACACATAACAAAAATGAAGTTGTAGGTATGTGGGCCATGGCTTGGTTCGTCTTTGTTTGGCCATCTCCACAGTTGTGGACTCAGAATCAGACTGCAAAAGGAAAGTGGAGACTTGAAAAAAGAAAACACTTTTTGGGGTGTCGGAGGTGTTGAAGCACCTCGCCCTATGATCTTGGGTAGCAAGAAGCACATCATGCACATGGATCATTAATGCTGTATCACAGAAAATGCATAGTTTGAAGGGGTTACAACTTTCATTTCCCTTTTGGCACAGAAAAATTCAGAGGTGATGCGTGTATTGGACTGCAGTAAAATACACATTATGTCTTCTTGATAATACTAAATCACTTCCTTCTGTTGTGATTTGCGTATGCACTGTCTCATGGATTTGTGTTATGACCTCTCAGCTGGTGTACATGCTTGCGTAAACGACTGACTCGGTGGATGTTGACGACGGTGAGTGCTGAGCGATGGAGTGAACGTCATCGTGAGAGACGTAGCTTCCATGTCAACTTGTGGATTCTCCCACTCGGTAGCAATGCGCCGCCAGCTCCATCAATAGCAGCCACCGTCACTCATGTCACCGAAAGTCATAGGGTTGTTCTGAGTAGCACAGAGCCAACCTATGTTCAGGCAGCCATAGCTTTGTTGTGTGAGTTTTCTAGGTGATTCTGACTGCATGACTGCATTTGCAGCATGCATTCTTTCGTATGGCTCAGTTTTTAGGAAAAATGGACGACGCCCGGATTTGGGGCTGTTCATTGAAAAAAAAGGCACAAGCTAGAAAAGATTGCATTTTCTTGATTGGCTCATAGATTGAGTAACAAGTCTCACAAAGGTGAGGGCCTCATTCAGTGTGGGAGGGATCTCACAACAAGCCTCATTATTTCCATCAACTCTGTCATTACTCACCTTTAACTACAGTTCTGGCTCAAACTTTGAAGTGCAGATTTTCCCTCTCACAGCTGAGCAGCCAGTGCTGCCCATGTGCTGTGTCTGGGTGTAGCAGGCCACACACCTCAGTCCAAGCATGTGAGGCGGCAGAAAACAGACTTGCCCAAGAAAGCGTAACATCATCCATAGCTTGGTATCAGAGCCATTGCGAAGCAAACACAGCAGATAGAGCAGAAGTTGTGGCGTATAGGTTCCAATCAACGTTCGCCAGCCTCCATACGTGCCAGTGCAGGAGATGTTTTACCGGAGTTTTTTTCCAGATTTTTTCCAGCAGAGTCAGCCTCGCCTGGTGGCAACTTTCAAACGTTCCCGATGCAGGGAAAAAATGCCGAAGTTTTTTTTCAACATTTGACACCACGATGGTGGTAGCATAGGCGGTCACACGGCTGACGCTATGCGGCATGATGCTGACGGCGGAGCCGACGCACATGGTCACAACACCGCCAGGCAGGATGGAAGTGTCCCTGCTGCGACCCCATTTTTCCATCTCCTCCTCCTCCTCCGCCATGTGTACACAGCGTGCTCTTCCTGCTGGTTACAGCCACATCAGCAACTGACGAGTGAGCGCTGCGACACCGGGAAACCAGAAGTTGAAACGAAACCGGACTTGCACGTCCGCTCGCACTCGCTCGCTCCCTCGCAACCTGCCACACGACAGGAGCAGACGCAATAACACCAGCAGTGACAACGTGTAACAACACCAGCAGCAGTGCAGTGGCAGAAACGGCAGTAGCAGTAGCAGCTGTGCAGCAGCTACATAGAGCAGCTACTGTAGTAGCATGGCAGAGGCAGCGGCAGCGACAGCAGCAACATCGTGTGACCACAGCACAAGCTCTGCAACAGTGACTACAGCAGTGCTGTCCATAGTAGCAAGGTAGCTGTGGAAGATGTGCAAGCTCTGACGGGTTGCCATCCCCCAAATGCAATAAAGCAAAAGTGGGTCTATCAAGAATACCCCGAAGGGGTCATCCGTGTACTGGCAAGGCATTTTTGGTTGAAAAAGCAATTGCAACAAGGTCAAAATTTTCTCCTTCTTTCAAATCCTAAAGAAAAATGGTTTCTTGAATTATTGGACAAGATTCACGACCTCCAACCAACCAACAATAGCAACCACATTAAAATACACAATAGTGGCAGCATCTGTCACCAACCACCATGGTCAAATTAGGTACCGCTGGTGCAACGCATTCCACTTCTGCTAGTGCGACGCCACTGGCTGACCCTCCGGCTGCTCTTCAGCAACGGGTTGTCGACTTGCATGCACTCCTAGCCACCTTACAATCTGCTCAGACAGCCCCATTCACTCAGCCGCCTCTCCCATGCCAGCCTGGTCCAACAGTCTCTGTCGCAACCTTGACAGTAGCTTGGCAGCACCAGCAATAGTAGCAGAAGCAGTCCGTCTCAGGTGTCATGGATTCTCTAGGCACTACAGCCTGTATTCAGCATGGGACAAAGGATTTTAAGGCACTAGCATCCCATCTTGAGGTAAGATAGATTGCATCCGAGGAGCTACTATTTTGCTTGTGGGCTTAGTGTAAGGATCTCCTACCCTACTACACCCTTAGGTGTAACTCCTCCATTCCCGAGCAGTTGTTCGATGCACTTTGTGTAGGTCAAGCCCTTGTCTTCACCATACCAGAGAGTGATTACACTGATCTTGAGCCATTCATTGAAGATCCTACTGTCAGCACTGATCCTAATCCCCGAGAGGCTTGAGTTATCCTCACACGTCCCGAATGTCATTTTGGCCAATCTTTTGTCATTCTCCTTCTGAGCAGCTTGAGCAACCTCAAGATTGGTGACTCTGATTCTATCATCGCCTATTGATGCTACGCACAGGATAGTCTTTTTCGGCTCGGCTTGGCTAGTTTGCCTCCACTGGCCACCCTCCTCATCCTCAAGAAAGGCACAACTCCTGACTTCACAAACATCCTTGTTGACTTCAAGCTTGAGATTCAGAAGGCCATGGCATCCCGAGCACTCTGATATCTTGGTTCTTTGAATGGTCCTTCACATTGGAGGAGGCCATCCCAAACACCCACCTGCAGCATGGATATACAGACTCATTGGCAGCAGTCAGTTCCGCCTCACCTATGCCTCCTTCTTCTTAGACCCCTGATGTCGTCTGAGCCAAAGCCACGGCAAGGGGGGGCATGGGAAGAAGGGGAAGGGGACTAGCTATTAGCTATCTGACAACAGCTCCTCCTGTGGTAGCTCTCTCGTGTGCCACAACTGTGTTCAGCCAGATAATGGCTGGTTCACCTGTCTTTCACCCACTGATGAGTTGTGCATCCTCAGCACTATGCATCACGAGCGTGAGTAGAGCATTGCTACTACTGCAACCACCACTGCCTCTCCTGTCGGTGATTCCTCCAGTAGCTGCCACCTCCTCCACCACCGTAGTTGTAACTGGGTCTCTTGCTCCTCCCATGCCATATGTCAATCCTGTTATCGCATGGACTCCATATCTTGTGCGGTGATCTACAGTGTCGTGATTCAACTACACCTCAGCGCCTCCCTCCAAAATGGCCACACCATAGTACTTATTGGCTCCTGGGTCCTCTGCTTGCAGGCGCCAGCAGGAGCAGTTCATCGTGCATTGCCTTGGCATCCCTCCTCATCAGCAATAGGGAAGCATGGGTTGTCTGTCTTTTTGCCAGGAGGTCACAGATAGTTTTCAGACTGAGACTGCTCTCTGTGGTGATCATCCTTTGGATAGCCGTTGTGTTCCTCCCTCTGTATTAGATGATCTGGCCTGGGTTGAAAATTGGCAAGCACGCTTTTTATTTCATTCTTATGTGCAGTGCCCGTTGTCCGCGTCATGTGAGGTTGCTGAGTGCAATGTTGCCGTGTCTCTCTGCAATCCTGATGGCATTAAAATCATCGACTCCGGTGATATGCATCACATGACATCTTCTTGTCAGGTGTTCAGTATGCTTGGCCCGGTTGATGATGTCAGAGCTTTTTGACTGGGTCCAACGAGTTGATTCTTGTTCGTGATGTTGGTTTGTCCATTTTCAAGGTTTTCCTGGCGATGTTCACGTCACTAATGTGGTGTATGTACTTGGCCTTGAGCTTAGCCTTCTGTCCATCACTGCTCTCAACTACATAGGCATGGATGTTCTCCACTCCTGCCGCGTTGGAGAAGTCACTCTTTGTTCATCTGGCCATGTGATATTGCATGCAGAATCTCATGATAACTTGTGGTATGTCACTCGTCTTTCTTCCGCGTCCTCATCCTTGTTTTTGGACAGAGCACAAGTCTTTGTAATAAGCGCTCTATCCCCGTAGCATACTCACCTTCCACATCATTGCCTATGCCACGTACATAGCTCTATTGTTCAGAGAATCCTTCGCAGACAGTCTGTCCTTGACCTTGACCCAGCTACGATTCAACTACCTTGTAATACTGAATGCATCTACTACGCTCAGGGCAAGATGCACATGTCCTCTTATCCTGACTTATCTTATCAAGCCTCCTACCCACTTGAGCTGGTCACTTCCGACCTCAAGGTTCCCTTACCTATTGAATCTGTTGCAGAGCATGGTCATTACGTCCTTATCCTCCCTGATGGCTACTCTCACTTTTGGTGGGTGTATTGCCTCCACGAAAGGAGCGCCGCACCAGCTCCGCTTCACAATTGGCTCCTCGTTGCAGAGCATGAGTGTGGTCATCCCCTTTGCAACATACATTCTGATTGTGGTAGTGAGTTTATGGGGGAGGCGGATGCTTTCCTCAAGGGCCAGGGCGTCAGACATGAATTTTATGTGCACTATGTGCATTGAGTCTAGTATTTTCAAGGGTTTCTTCTCCAAGGCTGTTTTGTACATGACCTGGGTTTGGAACAGATTTCTGTTCGTTCCCTTGTCCACTCCTCTCACTCCGTACCAGTATTGGTGTTGGCAGCATGCAGATCTTTGTCCAGTGCACATGTGGGATTGCGTTGTCAGTGGCTAGCTTGCAGAGGGCCAGTGAAATAGCAAACTGGCTCCTTATGGCCGTCACTGTACCAATATCTTCAGTTGAAGGCTTGACGGTTCTTGGACCATGTCTTGCACCACATCCTTGTACCATGTGATGCATGGTTCTTTGAGGATGTTTTTCTACATGTTCTCCCTTTTGTCCGTACCGGGACCCTTCCTGGCATGTCGCCATCATTATGTGGAGGAGGTTCTGCATCGGTCTATGATGTTGCTCCCTATACGTCAGCGTCCAAAGTCTCCGGTTCGTCCGTGTCACCTATGCTTCTCCACACACTAGACACCCCCATCATACCAGGGTCCCCACATAAGGTTATTCTTCCAGCTACTGACCACGCATCTGAGTCCACCTCTTCAGCCGTTAACTTTGCTGACCAGGCAACTGAGTTCACTTCTTCGGCTGCTCACTCTGCCACCCAGATGACCGATTTTTTCACTACAGTCGTTGACTCCGTTAACCTACCGAGCAGTTCTCGGAATCCTGAGTTGGTCACTCTAGTGAAGCGACACGTTGTGTCCTTACCTCCTCAAGCCCGGTGCATCCATTCTTGTATTGTTGGAATGACATACTCACACACTCTTGGTGGTCATCTTCATCCACCTATCCCAGTTTCTCCATCAAGCATGCGTCCTTCCATTGTCCGGCCGCCTCCAGCCACTACCCTCCGTCCCAGGCACTCTTATCACACTATGGTGAGTGGGGGTCCATGGACGAAGGTCTTGGGTCTAGATGCCCTTGTCGTTTTCATAGTGGACCTTCATCTTAACTCTGTGTTAGGTTATGCCCTAATCTATCAAGAGCATCGACGTTTTTTCTTTGTCTTGTTGACCCGTGCTACAATTAGCCTTGACACCGCGCGTTTGCTGACAGCTAGGCCTTTGCTTGAGGCAACCAACTGACAAAGCCTCTGCAAGGCCACGACTGCAGCTGACGCTGCCTAGTGAAATGCTACTTGCAAGGAGAAACTAGCTGCCATTAATAGGTATGCTATGTACGAGCTGGTTGACTTGCCCCTAGTTCGCAAAGCTTTTTGGGCCAAGTGGGTTTTCCGTCGCAAGAGGAATCCAGATGGCATGTTGGACAAGTACAAAGCCAGGTTCATAGCCAAGGGCTTTGCACAGGTACCAGGAGCGGACTTCGACGAGGATTTTGTTCCAATTGGATGTTTCACCACCAGTACCACGCTCTTTAGCATGGTCGCAGAGCATGGCTGGGCGCTCCACTTGATGGACATGACCAAATTCTTCTTGCATGGCACTCTCAATGGTGAGTAGATCTACATGGTCAAGCCTCCTTGCTTCAATGATGGCAAAGGTCAATTCTGGTGATTGTGGAAGCTCCTCTATGGCATGAAAGATTCACCTAAGTGCTAGAACATAGTGATCAGCCACACCCTCTTGAAGGGTTTCCTAGTGTGCAGCACCGCATGTCCAGCCCTTTTCTTCACTCTGTTTGACACCACCTTTGTCACCATCCTTGTCTATGTGGATGACCTGCTCATCACGCCGCCTGACCTTTCCATTGTCTAGCGAGTGAAGGAACTACTGCAAACCACTTATAAGACGGATGACATTGGGTCTACAGAGGTATTTTTGCGCATGGAAATCGAGTGTGATCGCGTCCACAGTGTTTTACATTTGCATCACATGGCCTATGTGCCGACAGTGGTAGAGAGTTTTGTGGACCTCTTGCCCACTGTACCTGGTGCCTCCACACCCATGACTGCACATGGCTAGATCAGGCTGAAAGCTTCTCATGCTAACTCACTTGATGTGGGTTTGGAAGTGACTTGGTTTTTTCATGTCATTAGGTCACTCATGTTTCTTGCCACCACCACCTAGTCGGATACTGCCTTTGTCGTGAATGTGCAGGCCGAGTTCTCCCAGTCCCAACACCAGTTGCACCTAGATACAACCATTCATATGGTGTGGTATGTTGTTTCCACCTCACGTCCTTGGCTAACATTCCATCATCACCAGTCTGTAGTCGCCAAGGACTACATGAATAGTAATTGAGCTCATAGCTTAGACGGTAAGAACCGCATGGGGTGGATCTTTCTCATCGGCGGCATGGCTATCTTGTGGCGGAGTGGAAAGCAAAGGTGCATTGCATGCAACACTGCAGAGGTAGAGAACATGGCATCAAGCGCTAGTGCATGTGAGATTGTGTGGCTCCGTCATCTGTTGTGTGCATATCTTTTTAGCTCACGTCATCCATCACGCTACACTTTGACAATGAGAGTACCGTAGTCATTACCAAAAATGATGCATTCATCACACGCACACAAAGCACATAAATCTGGAGTATCACTATGTGTACACTTTGTTGCACGAGTGCAGCATCCAGATGATGTGGGTCGAAATTGTAGGACAGCTGGCTAACTTCTGGACCAAGGTTGTCAAAGGCCCATCCCTCAAGAAAGTCATTAGTCTAGTTTGTCTACATCCGTGAGTGTGTGGTTGTGCATCCATGAGTTCCTTTTCCTTGTCTTGTTCCCTCTACACCCTTATCTTTCGTGTTCTTTTCATCGCACTTTTATTCCTTTGCTAGACTGTGGGGGAATGACTGATGGTATGTATTGTGAGTGCATGACCTGTGCACGTGCATGTGCACTGGTGCCCACAGGTCATGGGGGAGTTTTTGGATTTGCGTATGCACTGTCTCACTGATCTGTGTTGTGACTTCTTGGCTGGTTTACATGCTCGTGTAGACGACTGAATCGGTGGAAGTTGACGACGAAGGGCACTGAGTGATGGAGGGGACATCGTACCTATATGGGAGACGTAGCTTCCGACTCCTCGTGTGGAGTCTCCTACTTGGTAGCAGTGCGCAACCAGCTCCATCAAAATTAAGATAGAATTGATTTGGGCATGCAGTTTCACGCAAAAACTGCCATGAGATCTAGGTGTGAGGGGCAGACAGTGAAGGCCAATATACTGGTACTTGAGATTAGACCGTCAGAGATGACAATGAGCCCTACAATGATCTAATATATCGGTACTTGAGATTAGACCGTCAGGCCCCGTCATCTCCATCGCACAAAAGCGCACGAGCATGGTATATGCACACAACATAATGTTCATACATACGAGAGAGGTCTGCCGAGGTAACGGAACAAGGCACCGAGTTCACGGATCTCGACTGTCGAGAAAATATGCCATAAACCCAAAGCACGCCCAAACTCTAGCGTGGTGTGCTAGCATCACCGGTAAGCCAAAGCTTGGCAAGTTAGGCTTCCCGAAAAGCTGGAACATGTCATTGGGCATCCTCCTCTCGGCCACACATTCAGATTACACATGACAGAAATAAAGTCAGTTATGACTCGATCAATTAAAACTGAATCTCCCGAAGTACCAGAGCAAAGCACTGTGCACCTGGATCTTGACCAGAGAGTGAATACACAACCCGACAGAGACGATATGTGTCCTTTCATCATAGGGTCTCTCGGGGCAATTGCACAGACCACCAAGTACTCGAGTATCGACCACCAAGAAAACTCTGTCACCAATGCATAGGTGAACTAGGTAGCTAGAATACGCCATACATGTCACACAAGAAGCAATTTAGCTGCTGGAGCATCATTCGTGCAAACGACAGGCTCTCACTACACAACACTGTCTGATACCCAGACAGCTCACAGCCCACACACCAACACAGCAGCCACCGTCACCGAATGACTGTCACCAACAGCCATACGGTTGTTCTGAGTAGCACAGAGCCTGTCTTGCAGCATAATGTTGATGTGTGATTTTTTAGCTGATTCTGACTACACGACTGCATTTTTGGTATGGTCCGGTTTTTACCAAAAAACGGACGACGCCTGCTTTTGTGGCAGTCGTTTCTCTGGCAGGGCTCATCCAGTAAACCCCATAGGCCATAAATGTGAGAAGATGTGTGGAAGCTTCCTAGCAACGCAGCGGCTGACTAGGCGTCAGTGCCTGGTCAGACGGTGACGAGAGTCACAGGTCCTACACACAACGGCAAGAGTCTGGCTAGGAGACACAAGTCAAAGTGTGAGAATGCTTTGCCGAAAGAGATTGAAAAATGTCAGGTCCACAGCAAAACACATGCCGCGGCGCATGGCGGGTGTTGCATGCGGCAGTGCAAGGTCTGCCCTAAAACCGGCCCAAAACCACTGTTTTGGCAGTAACTCAGCGTAGACAAGTCAGAACGCAACGCCGTCTGAACCTAAACATGTAGAATCTCAAACCAAACCCTATGACTGGTCACATGCATGCATTTGGCATCAAACGGTGGACACACAATATGCAAATCGGGCCCACGGCGAGTCCATCGATAAACTCCTACGTGCTGCAAAAAAATTGTAGAAGGTCCGAGACAACATCCAGGATTCTGGGGCGGTCGTCGGTCACCTTCGAGCAGGTGGTCCACCACCGGACAACGCATCGGCACCACTTGGGTCCGCATCAGGGATCTACACAGGCATGGACACGGCCGAGTGGTCACACTAAACTGTACAAGTTGACATGAATGTCACAATTCACAACACTCACCCATGACCCGATGCTACGCATGTCCACACGCGTGCAGCACTGAAACAAATGCAACAACGAGTGCAGAAACAGTCGTGAGACAGGGACAGACATACCTTGCACTCAACCACTCTAAAGCAAGGGGCGAAGCCCAATGGAACAAATGGCCACCAGAAACTTTCCACAATCCAGTGTCTTCGTAAAAAAATTGGCACGCTGCATGTCAGTGCCGACCCATATGGCGGGGATCACGTGTCGCTCCACCAGATCATGCAAAAAATGATGCTCAACAGCAATGTGCTTTGTGCAAGCATGATAAACAATAGAATTCTCCGCAATGGCAAGAGCACTTCGGTTGTTGCAGCGAAGCACAATGACAGGCACTTACTGACCCAACTCAAGGAATAGGCGTTGCAACCACACTGCCTCAGCAACCCCTGCACCCTGAGCAACATACTCTGCCTCCAAACAGCTACATGCAATGTAGCCCTGCTTCTCGCTATGCCAGGAATCAACTGTACCACCGAGCAAGAACACATAGCCAGTGCGACAGCGTCCATCTGGACTCTAGGCCCAGTCGCTATTGGTGTAGCCGTCAAGAACCACCTAATACTACCGGCGAAAGGAGGGATTAGTTACTGTGCAGAGACCATGTACCGTACCACTCGCACAGCCGCATGAAGGGCTCTAGCACGTGGAGAATACAAAAACAGTGGAAGGAGTTTAACAACAAAAGCGATGTCGGGGCGTGTGGTAATGGCCACGTACATCAGAGATCCGATGAGACGGAGGTACAAGGTCACATCCACTGTCTCCCCCAGCTGTGTGGGATTGTCCGCCTTTAGGGCATCCTTCCCATCGGGTGTTAGAGGTATGGAGGTTGTGGGCACAATTCCAAGGAGGTCACTGAAGCGCTCCCCCACAACACGTGTGTAACGGACCTCAATGGAGGAGAAGTGTCGGACGTCTGCGGTCTCGCACGATCTCCGTGCCAAGAAACACCGCTGCAAGACCAAGGTCCTTCATCCTATAGGCAATCCGGAGGACCGCCTAGGCCTCTTTCACGGCCTCCATGGAGGGAGATGCAATGAGAAGGTCGTCTACATAGACCAAGATGGCGATGAACCGCTCGAGCGACCGTCGGATAAAGAGAGAGGGATTTTTCTCACTTTGTACATAACCCGCACAAGTCAGGGTGCCTGTAATCTCCTGGTTCCAACACTAAGGGGACTGCTTGAATCCATACAAGGACTTGCGCAAATGCCAGACCTTGTCACCGTCCTCAAAGCCTAGTGGCAGGGCCACGTAAATCTCCCCATCTAGAGAGCCATGGAGGAAGGCATTGTTCACGTCCATCTGGTGGAGTTCCCAGTCATTCTAAGCCACCACTTCGAACGGAGTGCAAGCTGAGGTCATGCGACCAACAGGGGTAAAGGTGTTAGTGTAATCAATACCCTTGATCTAGGAATACCCCTTGACGACCATGCGAGCCTTGGGGCGTTCCCGTGAGCCATCCGGCTTCACTTGCTTGCAAAAGACCCACTTGACTTGAATAACCTTCCTCTCAGGTGGGAGGTCGACTAGCTCGTAAACTTCGTGCTCTTGGATGGCATGAAGCTCATCTTTGCATGCAGCACGCCAAGCATCTGCATCCTCCGATGAGAGAGCTTCCCTTAGTGTACCCAAATCAGGCGTCATTGAGGTAGAGCTCGGAGTGGCGAGTGCACACGCCTCAGAGCTGGGCCTGACGACCACAAGGTTAGCTGCTGCATCACAAGCAATGCAAAACTTGTGAGTGACCAGGTCATGCCCTATAGGGCATGCCTGATGTACCTCTGTGTGATGTATGCGGACACTCAAGCCTAGTGCCTTTGTGCTGGGGTCACCACTTGCAACGTTGTGAGTGGAGCGACTGGGTGCNTTAGTGTACCCAAATCAGGCGTCATTGAGGTAGAGCTCGGAGTGGCGAGTGCACACGCCTCAGAGCTGGGCCTGACGACCACAAGGTTAGCTGCTGCATCACAAGCAATGCAAAACTTGTGAGTGACCAGGTCATGCCCTATAGGGCATGCCTGATGTACCTCTGTGTGATGTATGCGGACACTCAAGCCTAGTGCCTTTGTGCTGGGGTCACCACTTGCAACGTTGTGAGTGGAGCGACTGGGTGCGGAACTTGACACTCGTTGGACTCTAGAGACCAATGGTCAAAGATGACCACCGGGCTCACGCAAGTAACCTGGGCTCAAGGGGCTCACCTTAGTCTCAGAGACAAGCACGACCACATCTGGTGAGGACTCAGGCAAAGGGGCAAGTGATGCGATGTAAGGAGGTGCTGGTGAAATGACGGGAGACACAGGGCTCAGTGCAGAAGCAAGAGCAGATGTCGGATTGCGCACAGAGGCAAGAGTACTTGTGCACATGGGTATCGAATCATGAGTGCCTATGGGATGCGAGGGAATAAGGGTAGAGACAGGCTGGGCTAGAGAGGTCTCTGGGACAACACCTATGATCGCTGGGTCATCAAAAGCCGGAGACCGAGAAGTGGAGGGGGCCCGGAAAGACACATCAGCCTAACGAGGGGTGCTCGTAGGCCCAGACTCCCCCATCCGTCGAGAAGCCTCACACGTAGGATCGTGCGTGACGGACATTGACATGATAGAGGTCAAGTCACGGTAGGTGAGAGACTCAAAGAAGAGCACTGCATGGGACTCAACAATGCGAAAACAGGCGGGATCCCCAAAACACCATGCCTTCGCCCGGGGGGATATGTTAACGATGGCACACAAGCGACCCCGCGTGGGGACCTTGAACCCCTCCTGGTCCTCGGTGTACCACACAAAAGCCATAGATCCCTAGACACAAGCGAGATGCAGATCGGCACGGTGACCAAACCAGAGCGTGTATGGTGTAACGTGGTCCGGAAGGGGACCGTAGGGGAGGCGGTTCCAGATCCACGTCATGTAGGCAAATCCTTCAAAATGCGAAAGATTCCGGGAGACCTCACTCAGACCGCATAACACAAACCGCATCCTCCATGGTGCGGTTCCAGTGCTCAAAGACACCATTCAGCTGAGGAGTAGCAGTAGCGGAGACCTGGTGAAAAACCTCGTGCTTGGCAAAGAAACTATCCATCTTGCCAAGAAGCTTCCCACTGCGATCCGAGCGGAATGTATGCAGCGTGTGGCTGGACTGGCGCTCAGCCATCACTACCCATAGGCGCACTGCAAGAGCGGTGTTACTCTTTTGGTCCACGCTGTAGACCCACAGCATCCGGGTAAAGTCAACAGTCAGGGTCAGGACACATCGGTCCCGAATCAAGAAAGACTCGAAAGGGAGATGACTGAGAAGGTCCGAATGGATCGACTCAAGAGGGCGAATAGCTCGAGAATGGGAGTCTAGGGTAGGTACAAAGATGCATCTTACCCTTAGCACAGAACAAACAATTGGTTTTGGACGACTTCTCGAAAGAAGGTCGCATCAAGACAGAGTGCGGGCTGTGTCCGGATGAGCTTTGACACAGTGTTGAAGCCCACATGACACAGGCGACGATGCACCTGTAGCTAGTTCTCAACAGAGAGAACACCAATGACAAACACATGAGCGAGAGGGAAAGGGGAGCAAGGAGTCAAAGAAATCCGAAGACACGATATAGGTCATCTACAACAGAGGCACGAAGAAGAATGGTACAAGTATCAACAGTAGTCAGACTCGCGAAGATTGCAGTGTGCTCTACAACAAGTCCCATCAGCGTGCAGGCACACACAGGAAGCAAGCTGAGCTCAAGGCCATGCACAAAAAGCACTTCGGAAAGATAGAGGGGGCCAGACGGACCATCAAAGCACACAACCCTAACACCCTGGACCGGCAATGACTGACCAGAGCCTGTACGAATGGAGCAAATAGATGCAACGAGACCGAGGACGACAATGTCACTAGGGTTGTGAGTGGCACCAGAATCGATGATACAGGTGCCACCAAGATCACAACCGGAGGACGTCACTGTGCAACGGGCAATGGAGCACTCGGCCTCAGATGGGCGCTAAGTAACAGGCGAGTAGGAACGACGAATGGCACAAAGGTGAGAAGCATGAATCCAATCAATACTGTCAGGCCCATCATCATCACATGCCTACTGTGCCCCACGCACACGATTAATCACGAGCTACAAGAATAGACAAACAAACTGTGTATGAAGCACCCAGCTGTGACAACACACTCGCACCTCCTTGAAAGCAATGTACCAGAAGGTGACGGTGCTCAGCGATGCTATGGTCACGTGGAATGTTCAGCACTGCTTGCCGATGGTGAAGCGGGAACTGTTGTGGGCGTGGTCGTCGTGCGACCAAAGGCTGTGCTACTTGACGAGGACCACTATGTGGGTATAACCTAAAGACTGCGAGTGATCCGCATCCATTCAAGCAGCTGTTGGCACTCAGTGTGGGAATGAGCGCTCCATGTTTGTAGTAGTGACCATAGCATCCACTGCTACCGCACGTTGACTGCTGCTACTGCGCCTGCCGTTGGCCAGAACCGCGCCTCTTTTTCTCCTTCTTCTCCTATGCCGCTGCTGCCACACCCTATGTCTGAGTTGGGGTAATCGCGATGGAAGGGGAAGAGGAGGATGTGCCAGAGGATGGAGGAGCGGACTACCAGAAGGGTGTCGGTGACGACATGATGACCGCTGCAGCAAAGAGACTCTCTTGATGCGCCAGAGCTGCCTCACGGGCGGAAGTGACCTTGAGGAAAAGCTGATGCGCCTAAGGAAGCAGCTGAAGGGAGATGGAGAAGAGCTCAAGCACGGCGTTGCTGTATCCCGAGAAGATGTCTGCGTGCTCCAGACAAACTCCGAGCATGAGCGTGCGGAGCGCCCACAACTGTGTACCTCCTAAGGTCCCAAGGCACGTGTAGATGCACATGGCCCGCAGCCAGAAATTGGTTGTAGGCTCGGTAGGTCCCAAATGAAATGAAATGAAGGCGCGAATGTGAGTCGCACGAGTGGCGTGGGTCTCTGTAGCAAGCACGGACAATGTCAGGTCCCAGCCCCGACTTGGATCAGCACCTGCGCCTGTGCTGGCCTCTCCAAGGAACCGGAAAAAGGTCACGATGGTCTTTCGCGGCATGGCGTAAAGGATTATGTGCATCGCCCTGGCCGCGGTCGACACCTGAGCGCAATCCGTAACCTGGTACAAACTATGGTAGTAGGGCCATACCCCCTCTCAAGTGGTCCAGACCTAGAAAAGAATCTCCCAGCTGTCAAAGCCATCCTCGCTGACATATCGTGTGGGCGATGTCTCGAAGTCCTTGGGTTTCCCCTCCGTAGGGAGAGCAACCACAGGCCTAGAAGGACGAGGGATGGGGAAGACACCAGGACAAGGAAAGTTGCTGGGATAGGGATTGGATGAGGATTGGATCTCCACAAAAATGGAGCCAGATGTGTGTGGGGGTCAAGAACTTGTCTGAAGCTGGCAGAGACGCTCCTGAAGCACGCAAATCTTGCTCTTGTAAATGTCATCCTCCATACCTAGCATGTAAGGGTCCTCATCCCAAGGATCAAGAGGTGGCGGGTCACATCCTGCTTCTGTCATCCATGTAGATGCTGACTGCTGTGCAGAGGGTATGACTTTGCCGACTCCCTCAGAGGTCTGCCGTGGAGCCCTGGACTGACCACGATGAAGCTCATTGAGCGTACGGATGGCATCAGTCTGCTGTTGCTACAGACAACGCATCTCATCCTTCAGGCTCCGCAGGTCCTCAATAGCTTGCGAGCATGGGCTCATGGCCCCTTAGGAGGAGGAAAGAGGATCTAGTGGCCCTTTGCCCTTGTCACAAGCTGTAGCCATATCAGCGCTCAGTATGTAAAATTGTCAGCGTTTCTCAAGGAGTTGAAACGCTAGCAATTTTTTACTTTCCGACCCAAAAAATTGACTAAGGCAAGTGCTGACGTCAACAGGGGTTTGTTGATGTCAGCAAAGACCTAATGATGTCAGCAAGGAAAATGTAGACGTTGGCACAGTTTTTTTAAATAGCCCTCGTGGCTGTTTCCCTGCTACGCAGAAGGCGGCTGCTCCACAATAGCCGCGTGGAACCTACACGGTAGCTCCGTAACAGCTTTTGCTTGGTTGCTGTTGCTGCACCGGTGCCTACAGTAGCATCCGCATAGCTGCTTGCGCGACTGTGGTAGCAGCTACAAGCTGCTGCTACTGCTACACGTTATTGTAGTACTCCTGCTCTGCTTCACTACTACTGTTGCAGCTGGTGCTTGCTGCTACAACTGCTGCTCAATGCTGCTGCTGCAATGCACTGTTGCTAGCTATTGCTACTGGCCGCTTGCTGCTCACAGCTTGCTGCTCACTGCTTGTTGCTTGTTGCTACTGTTACTGCTGCTGCTGCCCGTTGTCGCCTACTACAGTTACCGCCTGCTGTTACTGCTGTAGCTAGCGCCGATGCCAGTAGCTGCTGGCGGCTATTTCCTGTAGTAGTTACCGCCTGTTGCTGCTGCTACTAGCGGCTGCTGCAGCTGCACTCTCACGTGCTGAAGGTGGGTGACTTCGGCGGTAGTCGGGTGATGTCTGTGGTAGTATGGTGACGTTGATTGTCCCAGTGATTCAGCTGCAGCGGTGATGCTTCACTGCTGCTGCTCTGTTGTATCTCTGTTGTGCAACTCGGTGAGAAATGTCTCCCTGTTCTGATACCATGAGAAGATGCATGGAAGCTTCCTAGCAACACAGCCGCTGACTAGGCGTTAGTGCCTGTTCAGACGGTGACGACACTCATAGGTCCTACACACAACGACAGGAGTTTGGCTAGGAAACACAAGTCAAAGTGTCATAATGCTTCAATAGCATTTGTAGGGAGAGATAACAAATGACAAATCCAAAGCATAAATACCTTCCTGGACGCACGGCGGGTGTCGCACACAGTAGTGGAAGGTCTGTCCTAAAATTCGCCCAAAACCACTGTCTTGGCCACAACTCAGCGTGGACAAGTCAGAACGCTACGCCCTCTGAACCTAAACGTGCAAAACTTCAAGCCAGACGCTACGAATGGCCACATGCATGCATCTTTTATCAAACGGTGGACACACAATGCAAAAACATACAAAGAAGTCCCACAGCCAGTCCACAGATGAACTCCTACGTGCGACATAAAACAACAAAAGGTCCCAGACAGCATCCGAGACTTTGGGGCGGTCGTCGGTCATCTCCGAGCAGGTGGTCCACCAGCGGACGATGCACTATTGTGATTTGTGACGATCCTGTTCACCAGTACAATTTACAGTGACCACTCAGCCGTTTCCATGCCCATGCACATCCCTGATGTGGACTAAGGTGGTACCGGTGCGTCGTCTGGTGGTGCACTACCAGCTTGGAGCTGACCGACGATCGTCCCAGAGCTCTGGACGCTGCTTGGGAACTCCTACAGTTTTTCTACAGCAGGTAGGAGTTTATCGGTGGACTGGCCGTGGATCCCATTTGCATGATTTTGCATTTTGTGTCCACCTATTGATGCCAGATACATGCATCTGACCAGTCATAGCATCTAGCTTGTGATTTTGCACGTCTAGGTTCAGACGACATAGCGTTCTGACATGCCTACGCTGAGTTACGGCCAAAACAGTGGTTTTGGGCCGGTTCTAGGACAGACCTTGTGCTGCCGTGAGCCACGGCGGGTACTTATGCCATGGACCTGTCACTTGTCATTTCTCTCTCCAGATGCCATTGATGCATTCTGACACTTTGCCTTGTGCCTCCTAGCCAGACCCTTGCCGTTGTGTGTACGACTTGTGATTGGCATCACCGTTTGACCTAGCACTGACGCCTAGTTAGCAGCTGTGTCGTTAGGAAGCTTACATGCATCTTCTCATGGTATCAAAGTGGTGAGACAGTTCTCGCTGAGTAGCACAGCAGAGATGCAGCAGAGCATCAGCCGTGAGCGTCACAAGTGCAGCCGATCCACACGGACCTGTCAACATCACCCAACTGTCGGCGACGTCACCCACCTTCAGCACGTGAGAGTGCATCAGCCGCAGCCACTAGCAGCAACAGGCAACACCTGCAGCAGGCGGCAGCCGCTAGCAGCTGTTGGCATTTCCGCTGGCAGCGGCAGTAGCATGCTGCAATCGCAGCAGGCGGCGGCGGGCAACAGTAGCGTAGCGCGCTGTAGCAACAACGCGTAGTAGCCGCAGCACGCAGCAAGAGCAGCCCGTAGCATAGCTACGTAGCAGCAGCACACAGCAGCCACAGGTGATGACGGGCAGCAATAGCGGCAACAAGTAGCAAACACAAGCAACGATATCATTGAGTAGTAACAGCATCAGCTAACAACAGCAACAGCAGCAGTGAGGCAGCGGTAGCACGCAACAGCAGTAGCGAGCTACTAGAGCAGCGTGGAGCACGGCCAGTGCGCAGGAGCAGCGCGTAACTACTGTCATAGCTACGCAAGCAGCTGCGCGGCTGTTGATGCGAGTGTAGGTGCAACAATTGTAGCAGTAGAGTGGAATTTCCTATGGAGCTTCCGCACAGCTTCCGCACGGCTACCGCGGAGCAGCCGCCCAATAGCCACGAGGGTTGTCAAAAAAAAGGGAAGTTATGCTGATGTCAGCATTTTCCTTGCTGATGTCATCAGGTCCTTGCTGACATCAGCAAACCTCTGCTAACGTCAGCACCTACCTTGGTCAAATATTGGGGTCAGAACGTCTATAACTGCCAGTGTTTCAAATGTTTGAGAACCGTTGACGGTTCAGAAATCGGACCAGTTTGGTATCCCGGTCCATACTGAGCGCTGACATGGCTTCGACCGGTGACAAGGGCAAAGGACCATTAGATCCCTCCTCCTCCTCCTCAGGGGTCATGAACCCACGCTTGTAGGCCATTGCTAATCTGCAGAGTCAGCAGGATGAGATACGTCCTCAGCAGCAGCAGCAGACTGACCCCATCCGTGCGCTCAATGATCTTATCCGTACTCAAGCCACGGCCCCACAAAAGACATCTGGGGGAGTCGGTGGTGCCATACCTTCTGCACAGCAGTCAGTATTTACACCGAAGAGAGCAGCAGGACAGGACCAGCCACTCCTCGATCATCTGGATAAGGATCTTGACATGCCAGTGATGGATGACGCCACCCATGAGATTGAGATTCGCGTGCTTCAGGAGCGTCTCCGCCAGCTTCAAAAGCGTTTTGGTTCCCTATTCCCGGAGATCCCACCCTCGCTTGATCCCTACCTTGGTGACTTCCTTGACCCGGAGTCTTCCCCATCCCTCGTTCTTCCCAGCCTGTGGTTGCCCTCCCAACAGAGTGGCAACCCAAAGACTTCAACAGACCGCTACCACGCTATGTCAGCGAGAACGGCTTTGACTTCTGGGAGACTCTATTCGAGGTCTGGGCCACTTCAGAGGGGGTATGGCCCTACTATCACAATCCGCCCCAGGTTACAGACCGCACTCAGGTGCTGACAGTGGCTTGGGTGATGCACGGACTCCTTTACGCCATGTTGCACAAGACTTTTGTGGACTTTCGCCCTTTCCTTGGAGAGGCAGGCACGTGCGTGGGTGCTGATCCATGCGAGGGCTGGGACTTGGCACAGTCCGTGCTTGGTGCAAAGACGCATGCCACCCGCGCGGCTCACATTCGCACTTTCCACTCCCTTTGTCAGGGACTTGCCGAGTCCGTAACTGATTACTGGCGGCGTGCCATGCGCATCTATATGCGCCTTGGGACTTCAGGAAGTACACAGCTCTCGGTGCTTCGCACACTCATGATCGGAGTCTGTCTTGTGCACACAAACATCTTCTCGGGATATAGCGATGTCATGCTCGAGTCCTTCTCCACCTCCTTTCAGCTCTTGCCTTGGGCGCATCAGCTTTTCCTCCAGATGACTTCCGCCCGCGAGGCAGCCGTGGCCCACAAGGAGAGTTCTCTTGTTGCAGCGGTCAACGTGTCGCTGCCAATGCCCCTCTTGCAGATCACTTCTTCATCCTCTGGCACACCCTCCTCTTCTCCTTCCGCCCCGGCTACCCCGACTCAGAAGCAGGGTATGGCAGCCATGCCATAGGGGAAGAAGGGTAGGAAGAGGTGTGGTTCAGGCAAGTAGCAGTTGTAACAGCAACAGCAGTCCTCGGGTGGTACCAGTGGATGCACTGTCTAGTGCTACAGCTGTGGAGGCGCTCATTGCTACACCGAGTGCCAGCAGTCGCTTGAGTGAGCGCGGATCACTCGCAATCTTCAGGCTACACAGGCGTAGCGGGCTACGTCCAGTAGCACAGCCTCCAGTCGTGTAAAGACCATGACTGTAGCAATTCTCGCTTCCTCACCAACAAGCAGTGGCGACCCAGACCCGCGTGACCGCACCATCGCCAAGCTCCGCCATCTTCTGGCGCTTCACTTTTAGAGAGATGCAAGTGTTTTGTCACAGCCGGGTGGTTTACAAACTGTTTGTTTGTCTATTCTCGTCGCTCGTGATGACTCCTGTGAGGGGGCACAACTAGCATGTGATGACAATGGGCCTGACTGTATTGATTGGAAACATGATTCGTACCTCTATACCCTTCATTGTTCCTCCTCACCTATTGCTCAATGCCTGTCTGAGGCCGAGTGCTCCATTGCTCATTGTAGAGTGATTTCCTTTTGGTCGTGATCCTGGTGGCACTCAGATCATCGATTCTTGTGCCACTTATCACATGACCTATCGACGTAGTGACTTTGTTGTTCTCGGTCCTATTGCATCTGTTCGCTCTATTCACACAGGCTCTTGTCAGTCCTTGCCGGTCCAAGATGTTGGGGTGGTGTGCTTTGATTGTCCGTCTGGCCCTGTGTATCTTTCTGAGGTGCTTTTTGTGCCTGACCTTGAGCTCAACTTGTTTTTTGTGTGTGCCTGCACACTGATCGGACTCTATGTGGAGCACACTTCACACTCCGTGACTGTGACAGCTATTGATACTTGTACTGTTGTTCTTCCTGCCTTTGGTGTGGATGATCCGCATCGTGTCTCTCGGATTTCTCCTCCTCCTTCATACTCCCCCTCCCCTCCTGCTTGAGTGTTTGTCACTAGCGTTCTGTCTGCTGAGCACCAGCTACTGTTACATCGTTGCCTATGTCATGTGGGCTCTTACACTGTGTCGAAGCTCATTTGGACACAACCACACTCTGTCTTGATGCGGCTTCTTTCAAGAAGCCGCCCAAGACAGATTGTCTGTTCTGCACGCATGGTAAGATGCATCATCGCACCTACCTTGACTCCCATTCTCGTGCACTCCGCCCTCTTGAGTTGGTCCATTCAAACCTTCTTGGTCCTCTTCCTGTCGAGTCTCTGTCCGATCAGGGCAGATATGTCCTGACCCTGACTGATGAATTCACCTGGATGTGGTGGGTCTACAGCCTGTGCCAAAAGAGTGACGCCGCTCTCGCGGTTCGCCTCTGGCTAGTGATGGCTTAGCGTGAGTCTTGCCACACGTTGCATACCTTCCATTCGGATCGCGGCGATGAGTTTCTTGGTAAGATGGATGGATTCTTTGCCGAGCACGGGATTTTTCACCAGGTCTCCACTCCTGCTACTCCTCAGCAGAATGGTTTCCCTGAACGCTAGTACCGCACCATGGAGGATGCGGTTCGCGCTATGCGGTCTAAGTGTGGTCTCCCAGAATCCTTCACCTTCGAAGGATTTGCCTACATGACATGCGTCTGGAACCGCCTCCCGCACGGTCCCCTTCCGAACCACGATACACCATACGAGCTTTGGTTTGGCCACCGTGCTGACCTATGTCTCGCTCGTGTCTGGGTATCCTTGGCTTCTGTGTGGTACATCGAGGACCAGCAGGGGTCCAAGGTCTCACTGCGGGTTCGCTTGTGTCCCTTCGTAGGCATCTCCCCGTGGTCGAAGACCTGGCGTTTTTAGGACCTCACCCATTGCATCGTTGAGTCCCGCAACGCGCTCTTCTTTGAGTCTCTCACATACCGTTATCTGACCTTGATCACGTCGATGTTCGTCACACACGTTCCTACATGTGAGGCTTCTCGACAGATGGGGGAGTCTAAGCTTCCGAGCACCTCTCGCCCGGCTGATGTGTCCGTTTGAGCCCCCTCCACCTCTAGGTCTCCGGCTCTTGATGACCCAGTGATTATCGCTGTCGGCCTAGAGACCTCTCCAGCACAACCAGCTTTTGCCCGTGTTCCCATCCACCCCATAGGTACCCATGATCTTGTACCTATGGCTGCCAGTAATCCTGCCTCTGTCCGTGGTCCTGCCTCACCTCCTGCTCCTACTGTCACACCCAGTCACGTGTCTCCCACACACGCATCTCCTTGCACTACATCACCTGCTCCTTTGTCTCACCCCTCACCAGCTATGGTTGTGCCTATCCCTGAGCCTAAGGTCAGACCCTTGAGTCCAGGTTACTTGCGTAAGCCCAACAGACGTTTTCGACCATTGGACTCCGTAGTCCAACGAGTGTCAGGTCACGCACCTAGGCATTCCACTTACAGCATCGGGATTGGTAATCCCGGTGCAATAATCCTAGGCCTAAGTGTTTGCACTCAGTACACAGAGGTGCATCCAGCGTGCCTCGTAGGGCACGATCTTGTCACTCACGAATTTCATATTGCTTGTGATGTAGCAGCTGACCTTGTGGTCGTCAGACCTAGCATTGAGGCATGTGCACTTGCCACTCGGAGCTCGAGCTCTCTCTCTCTCTCTCTCTCTCTCTCTCTCTCTCTCTCTCTCTCTCTCTCT
>SZWC01015688.1:36981-66624 GCA_023375785.1 Penium margaritaceum | reverse complement strand
TCGTGTGGCCGCCTCTGGCGGATCGCAAGGCGTGTGGTGCAGTCCTCGTGCACCGCTCGGAGAGGCAAGAGAGCCCTGGCTGTGTGTGCTGCCACAGCAGCAGCAGGACTTTCCGCACCCAGAGCCAAGGAGCAATTCAGCCTTGTCCTGAATGACAGTAACAGCTGAGGCAACTGCGTACGGTGTACTGTTCAGCTGCACAGCAAGCGACTTTCAGCCGTCGTCCCAACAGCGGCAGCCGCAGCAGCACCATCAGGACAAGAAGTAATAGCAGGAGCAGCAGCAGCACCATCAGGACAAGAAGTAATAGCAGGAGCAGCAGCAGCATGATGAGTGAGCAGCAGGAGTAGCATGAGTAGCAGCACTGACAACAGCAGCAGCAGCAGCAGCAGCAGCAGCAGCAGCTGCGGCGGTGGCGGCAGTGGCAGCAGCAGCAGCAGCAGCAGCAGCAGCAACAATAGCTGCAGCAGCAGCAACAGCAGCTGCAGTAGCAGCAGCAGCAGCAGCAGCAGCGTCATTGGTGGCGGCAGATCCATCAGGATTATCTGCAGCAGCAGATATGACAGAGGCAGCCAACGGAAGAGGCAAATATGGAGCCACAGAAGCAGCAGCTGTTGCACACCCCAACAGCGACGGCAACAGTTTCAGCTACATGCGTCAGACTCCATCGGACAATTGTCTGGTATATGATGCGAACGCAGAGCGCTAGAGGCGCAACGAGGACTGCATGCAACCCATCTGATTCCTGTTGAGGACTGTTGCGGTCGTCAGAAGCCATGAAAGTCTGCACCAGATTTTCAGGTTCTGGTGGTCATGATGCTTTAGGTGGATCTCCATTTTTTTCTGTTTTTCTGAAAACAGGGATCCCAGAGTCCTTGGCATGAGGTGTGCCACGCATGGTGTGTGATGCACATGTCCAACTACCAAACGAATTGAAACCGTCACCAACTATCCGTGAACAACCTTCCAGGTTCAGGTGAAACTGTGACTTTTGTGACTCGAGGACGAAGAGGAAGTGTCCGCTCTGACGATTTCTTTTTTGCTGGTTCCATTCCCTTCCATGTACCTGGCTTCCGGTCGTATTGCGTCTGCAATGTCCTTCATGTGTTCGAGCATGGCCTGTTGCACCTTCTTGTAGAGGGAGACATGGATCAGGATGATGCGAAGGAGCAAGTAGGACACCAAGAGATGTATGGCACCATGCGTGAAGAGAGCATTCAAGGTTGCAAGGGAAGAGTCACAAGTCACAGGCCAACGTAGTGATCCGAGCGGGAGTGAGCAAGCAAGCAATGAGCTCGCTCTTGCTCGTTCCCCTCAGGATCTGTGGTTTCGAACCACCACCTACTGAAGCTGGGAATATCCCATCCCTTTGGATTTATAGCAAGTACCCCCCTGATCTTTGAATTTGATTTTAATGTTTTTTTATCTTGATCGAATTGGATACATTATTTCGTTCAACGAATTCATTGGAACACTAAAATAATTTGTTTGGAAATTTGTCTAATTCTAGGGTGCACAAAGGAAATTTGTTTTGGTACACCATGGTGTTCCTGATTTTTTGCCAGACATGTGAAGTCCTCTCTAGTTCAGGTCTTCTGACTAGAAAGTGTCAACCTCATTCATTTGATTCCTTGCTGTTGACACATGGCAAGACAGCTGACACATGGCAAGAGAACACTAATGCAATCCGATAAACATAATCTTTTTAGTGGTCTGACTGAACGGGTATCATAACCGACGCGTGAGAACTCAGCGCGTCTAGTGTGCTAACGTCCACGTTGTCAAGGACAGTGCTCGCAGGAAAATGGACGTACCAGTTGATGTCGAATTCTTGGAACGCAAAAAACATGAACTGGGCCTGTCGTCGAATTGAAGGGTTCATTTTCCCGCGAATTCGATGAATTAGGAACACAAAAAATTCAAAACCGGAAAATGTGTGCTAATTCATGGAACACATAATTCTAAAAATCTCATCCTACGAATTCAAAGATCAGGGGGGTAGTCTGGAGGAGGTAGGCTTAGTCGAGCACCCAACTCAGTCTATGCCAAGGATGCGAGCAAGAGATAATGTGCGTGACTGAGACAAGAGAGTATGTAAGCACGGTGAAGCTTGCTGACCTCTCGGCCGAAGGAGTTGGCCTGGCGAGTGAACATGTCATCACGAGAGCTCAGCATGGAGCGTTGTCTCTCTCTGGTCAGTCACCTGCATGGGTGAGGTCAGTGTGTAGCGAGGCCAAAGGTCAGCATGTGTGAGAACTGGGCAAGAAAATTCAAAGCGAAGGCAACGTCTGCTTGCGTGGTGGTAGCGAAGTACATAAAAGAACCTATCACTCACAGGTAATCCTTTGGCTCCCCCAACTTTCATACATCCAGTGTCTTAAGCAATCGCTGTCCGACATGCGACATCAATGTTGAAGTAGTGGGCGCAGATTGGAGGAGGGAGGCGAAGCGCTTCCCCAGGGTCCTGACGTACGCAACCTGGGGAAGAGTGTGACGAGCACAGTCACGCTCAAGGTCCATGCCTAGAAAGACACGAGCCGGGCCCAAGTCTTTCGTCGTGTACGTGGACTACAGTAGGGACTTAACGGACGCCATTGCCTCTCGACTCTGAGACGCGATCAGCAAGTCATCGACGTAGACAAGGATGTCGACAAATGGTGCTGACACTGGGTTGACAAAGAGTGAAGGGTCAACTGTGCTCTGTTGGTACACCCTTTCTCCAGGTTTGAGGCGATCTCCTGATTCCAACACCTCGAGGACTACTTGAGGCCATACATGGCCTTGCGCACTCTCCAGACTCTCTTAGTGCCGTCTGCAAACCTTGGGGGGTGGACCATGTAGATCTTCTCATCTAATCGTCCATGCAGGAAGGCATTGTTGACACCCTTTTGCTCGAGCTCCATGTCATGGTGTGCGACGAGACTTAATAGAGCTCGATCAGTGGTGTAACGTACACCAGGGGCAAATATCTCATCAAAGTTAACACGGGGGACATGGAAAAACCCCTTGGCAGTAAGACGTGCCTTGTACTCGTCGAGCCCGCCGTTGGGCTTGTACTTCCGCCGGAAAACCCATCGGGCTTTAATGGCCTTGCGACCCGGCGGTAGATCGACCAGCTCGTACACGACATGATCGTCCAGAGCTCTGAGCTCATGGCGGCTTCAACCGCTTTCTCATGCTCCGTCACGAGCAACGCATACCCAAGGATAGAACTAGGGTGGACAACCCCTGTGGCCAGGCCCAAGGCATCCATGCCGGTCGGCAATGCTTGCAACTGCTCAGGGTAAGACTGCGACGAATGAGTGTGGGACGCTGAGACGCTGGAAGAGCGGGTTGGGAGAGCGCGGAGGCGTCCGCCATGGACAAAGGGTGAGACGCACGTAGGACCGGGGGGAACACTGGGCATAGGCATGGGAGGAGCAAGCGGACTGGGCACAGTCGAGGTGAGCAGACTAGAAGGAGTCGCAGAGGAGTGCGCAGGCGACACAGACCCAGACAGGGCAGGAGGTGAGGACAAGACAGGGTAAGCAGGAGCGCTGGGCGACAAGGCCTGGAGATACTCAGAGGACCATGTAGGCGCTGTGTCTGACACCTAGGGACGCGGCGATGCTGAAGGCTGCTGAGAAGAGACAGCAGCAGGGACTATGGGGACAGGAGGGACCGCACAGCTGACCTACCCCCGCAACAGAGAGAGCGACAACTGAGAGGCAGTGTGCAAAGGATGACTTGGTAAAAGATCAAAGCATCACGAGACTCGACAACCCGCTGGCGCTCCAGATCCCAGAAGCGCCAGGCCTTGGACTGGGACGAGACACCAAGAAAGGGACAAAGGCATCCACGCGGGGAGAGCTTCCCATAGCCAAGGTCCTCGTGAAGCCAAACAAACGTAATGCTACCCCAGACGCTAGCGAGGCAGAGATTCACACGAGTGCCATACCAGCACTAAAAGGAGTGACAGTGGGAGGGAGAGGACCGTAAGGAACACGGTTACGTGCCCAGGTCATGTAACTCATCGCCTCAAAGAAAAAAAGTGGGGAAGGATTGGACTCAAATAAAAGAGCGCGGACGCCATCGGCAAGAGTCTGATTCCGGCGTCCAGAGACACCATTTTGCTGGGATGTGTAGGCAGCGGAGGTCTCCAGACACACACCCCTTTCGACTTGAGTAGCCGTGTGGTGGGACCAAGGAACTCACTGCCCCGATCACTACGAAAGTCACGTAGGGCTTGCTGACACGATCGTTCAGCTAGCAACAGCCAGGACTCGGGGACGACACAAACATCTCTTTTGATGAAGAGCAAAGGTCTAGCAAAAGTGAGAGAAGTCATTTGTCAGACACAGAACAAACCATGCAGCACCCCTTTAGAAACTCATGGGGAAGGGGACCCATGATATCAGCGTGAATAAGATCAAGGGGGTAGGACAATTGGGAGTAAGAGAAGGCAAAGGAAGAGCGATGCATCTTTCCTTGGGTGCAGTCAAGACAGTCAGAGGGACAAGGTGAAAGAAAGGCGGACAGTGACAGACCAAGAGCGGATTGGAGGCAAAGCATCCTAGTGATAGCATTGGCGTCAGTATGGCCAAGACGGTGATGTAAGAGCTGAAACATGGTCAGGAGAGGGAGAGGGAGCAACATGGACAAGAGATGAGCTAACAGAGGAGGTGGAAGATGAAAGCAAAAGAACACGGTAAAGTTTGTTGTACTTGACACCTTGCAAGGCAACAAGACCAGAGGGATTGAGACGAACAGTGCCAATACCCTGACTGGCTAAGAAATCCATGCTCTGATCTTCTAGAGAGGTCATCCACAGCAGGTTGAGCTCCAAGGAATGCACCTACAGCACGCCAGGCAAGAACAGCACACCACTGGGGCCAACAAAGCAAACAATACCAACGCCATGAATGGGGAATAATTGGCCGGACCCGGTGCGCACAAAGCAAACGGGACCAGCAGGACCCAATGAGATAAAGGAGGAACAAACGGACCTCATGTGGCGAGTGGCCCTAGAGTCGAGGACCCAGAAGCCACTAGAGACACGAACATGGAGGAGGAAACCACACGTACCAAGAGTACCAACAGGAGGGGAGGGGGAGTCACAGACTGCAAGAAGAGACGAGAGAATGAAGGACTGCCAGTGCTCGACCAGACTCAGATGGGAATCGAAGGAAATGACCAGGGGGGTCCCCATGGAGGATGGTGTCAGTCTGACATGGAAGACCTTTGGCCAACGCAGCTACACTCTCACCTCCCTGACCACAAAGGTGGAGACGCTGCACAAGAGACTAGCGCTCGTCGTCTACAGAAGGCAGAGATGAAGGAGCAGAGGACCCCGAGAGAGGAGGAAGCAATGGAGGAGCAATGTAGGCTGGAGAAGGTGACTCGAGTACAAAGGGGTTCCATGGGCGGTGGCCAATCCCTGGGGATCTGGGGTGGCGGAGGCGCGGAGAGAATACCAGCAGTGGAATAGGCATGTGCGGAAGAGGAACCGGTGGCCCGAGTCGAGGTGCGAGAGTTGGAGTTGGTGTTAGCCGTAGAAGAGGTGGAGCCATTGGAATGCGCCCAATGGGCACGCATAGAGCATGCAAGGTGCAAGTCATCAGGTGATGCAAATCACTTACGAGCAGAGTGCTCGTAAGAGCCGCATTTCCAGCACACCACCTTGCTGGGTACACGAGACGAGGCAGATTTAGCAGGTTTCCCCTTGCCTCAGCCCTTACCTTGGCCACTCCCACAGCCTTGAGAAGCGAGGGCTCTGGCGGTGGAGGTCAAAGAGGAAGAAGAGGTAGAGGTGGAGATGGCACTGGAGAAAGAGGAAGAGGAGGCAGTGGTGACAACAGCAACTCCTGTGATGGCGGAACGATGAAGAGGCTTGTTCTAAAGGCTGGTCCACCAAGCAGCAAGGCGCTCAGTGGTAAAGTCGTAGAGGGCACCAACACCAGGAGGGAACGGGCTCCCTCCTGATGGCACGGGCGGGGATGGGAGGCGCTGCAGCTCATGTGCTTTGACGCCGCTAAGGAGGTCGGGCAATTTGGGAATTAACCCGCTGACCATGGTAAGCACGGCCGATAACTACCCTGGTCCGGCATTGCCAAGCTCATGGAGCAGCTTGAGCTTTAGAGCCCAGTACACATCAGCCGATTTTTCTACACGCATTAAGAGCATGTTGAACTGCGCTGTGAGCGTACTTTAAGCAGCCTGGCCAGTGACAGTAGTGCGACAGAAGCATGGTCTACGCACAAATGGGGTCAGCCAGACTCTGAGCGACAGTGTCAGCATTGTATGTGTCAACATCATCGATAAGTGTTTCTGGTGCAGCAGCCATGAGAACGCGAATAGTGCGAGCGGACTCGTTAACGACAGGCGTGAAAGGCGGGACTTCTGGGAAAGAGTACTGCCATAGGAACTCAAGGAGAACTCCTTGAGCCCAGGCGCTGAAGTGAGTCTCCTAGGAGGAGAAGGCAAGCCCAGTGGCCACGACAGGAGGTTGGGAGAGAAAGTCATGCTGGCGGGTCACAGAGGAGGAAGTGGTAGCAGCCGGAACATTGACATGCTCGGCAGCAGCGGTGCTAGCAGCAGACAGCGTGGAAGAGGCACCCGCACTCGTACCAGCGGGAGCGCCGGAGGGTGTGACAGACAAAGCAACAGCGGCACGACTTTCATTCATGAATTTGGGATGATCTTCAACCTCCCGCTGAGCCTCACGAGTGAGGTTCAGCTGGCGCTGAAGGTCAGCGATGACGAGCTCGTCATCACCAGGCATGGTGACAAATGTGGGGCTCTGCCAGAAAAATTTTGGCAGAATTTCCTCCGCCATAGTAGTTGTAGGAAAACTGGGAGTGCCTTCAGCACGTAGTAGAAGTGCTACAGGACAACCCATCCCAGGTCAGACACAACAAGCAACCGTAGGGAGAGTAGAGACAAGAGGCAAGCAACACAGAGACAAGCGGATAGACAGCTCACGAGTCTGCGGGAGGAGACGGGCTGCGTAGGAATGAAAGAAGTGGAGGTATAGTGACAGCCAAGGCTGCAGACAGAATGGAGACTGTAGCAGCAACTAGGACTATGAGGACATGGGTGCCTGTGGCGAACACGCGTGGTGAAGACAGCTACGACTGAGATGAAGGCGGTGATGATGCTGGAGACGGCCGAGGGAGATGATGGTGTAGATGTCAAAACTGCAGCTATGGAGGTGCGGATTGATGACGCGGTAGTCGCTGTGGAAGATACTACTAATGCGGTAGCTGATGCGACGGCGGATGCAGCTGCTGCAAGTTGCGCACCTATGTTTGCAGCTGCTGCAGAAATGGGGCCAACTACCACTGCTGCCTCAGTGTCGGCTTCAGTTGCCCTGCCAACTGATGTAGTGGCAGGAGCACGGGTAGCCCTGGCTGTTGCTGCAAATGTAGCTACGTCTGCTGCTCCGGCGGCTATTACTGTGGCGGCTGCGTGCGTGGGCGTGTCTGAGAGGACAGTGATGTCCTCTACAAATGCCGTTCATCGATGAGGTAAAGTGATGTCCTTATCTGTAACATCACGTGGTTGAGGGTCTACCTCAGGAGAAGCGGTGATGGGGGGGGGGGGGGGGGGGACACTTACCGAGGCGTAACGCGTTGTTCCTTTGGGTTGAGATGGCGGGGACCTGGCTGCGGTGTCGCTGTCCCCACCTCAACGTGAGGGAGTACGGCGGTGCGTTGGCGGTCCCTTGTAGTACTGTCCAAGCGGCAGCGGACCGGTAGTTTCGCGGGGTGCCAGTGCGTCGGGTGCCACCACCAATGTGGTGCTATCCTCCAGGGAGTGACGGCCCGCGTCCGGGACGGTTCCCAAAAGTGCAGCTGAGGTGCGGCTGTTGGGTAGGCAGCTGCAAGGGGTGCCGCTGCCACCAATGCTGCTGCTGCGACTGCCGTGGAGGACAGAAGAGCTGGAGCCTGCTGCATCAGTTGTGGAAAGGCTGGCGCAGGAGTGACGCTAGGTGTTGCAGCGGGGATGCTGCGGCTGAAGCAGCTGAAGATATTGCTGTTTCTGTGGCATCCGACACTGTAGTTGCAGGAGAGCCTAGAGTTGCAGCTACCGCTGACCTCAATCAGTGGCCTGAGCTCTGACGGTTGCCGGAGTTTTAGATGTCCATGACGTTGCAGGGAGCACCGCCATGTTGCCCACGAGCATCACGCAGTCCGCGGGACTAGCGCGTAAGTGGCAGAGAGTAGTAACACAAACGCTTGCAGAAATGAGGTGTGTGGGTCCCACTGCTACTGTGCGGCACGTACAGATGTGCAGCGGCGGCAGCAATGGCGGCGGCGGCAGGGACAGTGGATGTGAGGGATCCACAGGTAGGACCGTTGGCTCTAAGGATTTCCTCGCGATCATCTCTTGTAGCAGTAGGGAGACATGGATCATGATGAAGCAAAGGAGCAAGTAGGAAACCAAGAGGTGCATGACACCATGGCGTGAAGAGAGCATGCGAAGTTGCAAGGGAAGGGTAGCAAGCAAGAACAGTGAACAAAAACGAGTCACAGACCAACGTAGTGATCAAAGTGGGAGTGAGCAAGCGAGCAGTGAGCTTGCTCCCACTCGCCCCCCTCAGGACTGGTGGTTACAAACCACCACATACTGAATTTGGGGATGTTCCATCCCTGTGTATTTCCAGGAAGTAGTCTGGAGAAAGTAGGCTTGATCGAGCACCCGGCTCAGTCTATGCCAAGCATGCAAGCAAGCGATAATGTGCGTGACTGAGACATGAGAGTACGTAAGCACGGTGAAGGCTGCTGGCCTCTTGGCCGAAGGAGTTGGCCCGGCGAGAGAACACGTCATCACAAGAGCTCTGCATGGAGCATTGTCTCTCTCTGATCAGTCACCTGCATGATTGAGGTCAGTGTGCAGCGAGTCCAAAGGTCACCATGTGGTACTGGCAGATAAACCAACACTTATTGCAGAATCATTTCCAGTCCTGTAATCAATGCACGTCAACGCGAGTTTGATGGGCAGGGCTCTCTTTTCTTTTAGCTACAAGAGCTGAGCAAGCTGACACACGATTCATAATTGTGTCCAGTTCGTTCACACCATTACAGAGAAGTGTCTGAAGTGAAAACATTAAACTAAGATTTGAAGCGTTGATTATTGCCTTCTGTGACAAGATTCAAACTTCACTGTTAGTCAGAGGCGGTAGGGTTTTGGCTTGTTTTCACGTTATGGCCTGGGGCACCATTGGATCATTAATCGGGGAGCACAATTGTTGGCCCAAGGGTGATTATGCACCTTGGAGGGTCCCTAGCAGTGGCTGGTTCACCACACCAACTGTTTTTGGAGAGACTGAAAGTGTGGAGGCAATTAGTTCCAAGGATGGCAGAAAACTGGTCAGAGCGTGTGGCGATAGTTTTGGCCTCAATTGAATGAGAATCAACTCTTGATCAAGGCTCACAAGCAGTAGAATTTTATAGCCACTAATCTGAGCTTTCCAGAACACCAAAGCATGCCACATTTGAAGCCTCCTAGCAGATTCTATGACTTCTAGAGTGTCCCTTGGTAGGCTGTCCTTTTTCCCCACTTAGGAAGCCGACCCTTCCCTCCTCTAGAAAATTGTGCCCCTTCCTAGATTCCTCAGCTTACTTCTTGTAGGAGGGAAGGTATACAGAAGACCAAGACACCTCTAGATGCCTTGTAGGACAAGTCACCCCTTCTAGAAGGTGTGCCACCTTCCTGGACCCTCACCTAGCTGTCTAGAAACTCAAGGAGGAGCTCTAGAGGTTGAGCTAGCTTCCTGGCACCTATTCTCCACCTCCCTTGAGGCAGGGTAGAAATTCATCTTGTGGGACTTAAAACGGGCCCCTGCTTTCAGAGGTGGACACCATTAACAACTGAGCCACTTGGGCTTGTCTTTTTGTTTTCCCTTTTTGGAGTCACTCATGCCATGGTGAGGAACATCACTCCAACAATCTCCCCCTTGCGCGTCACCCATCGCAGTTGTCCATGCTCAGCTTGCAACTCAGGAGGCCAAGGAAAGCCTAAGCTACATGGAAGTAGCATCATGCCTGTCCTTGGGTTGCGCCTTTATCATGGCATCAGCAAGCATGTGCTTAGTGCCACCGTCCACAAGCACCATATCACCCTTTGCAACGAGGTCTTCTGCAAAGTGATGCCGGATCTCTATGGGCTTGGTCCTCCGGAGTGGCAGAGGGTCCTTGGTCGGGCTGATGGTACTCATGTTGTCAACGTTGAGCGCCGTTGGCTTCTTCTGTGGCATCCCAATCTCCTTGAGCAATCGTCACAGCCATATCGCCTCCTTTGCGGCTTCCACGAGTGCAATATACTCCCTCTCAGTACTGAACAGAGCCACACTATTCTGCTTCCGGCTTGTCCACAACACCGGTGCACCACTAAGAACAAAAACGTAGCCTGATGTTGACTTGCGGTCATTAACATTACTTGCCCAGTCAACATTGGAGTAGCCAACCAACTCGAGGGAGTCAGTCTGGGCTCCCCCTCCAAACACAAGTCGTGACTGTGTCGTCGCCTTCAAGTAGCGGAGGACTCTCTTGACCGCTTGCCAATATAGCGGCCCCGGAACAACAATATAGCGGCTCATTTGTCCCTCAGCAAAGGTAAGATCAGGCCGCGTTGCCACCATGGCATACATAATGCTACCAATGGGGACTGGTACGGTACTCCAATCATCTCCTCCTTCTTCTCCTCCATGCTCGGGCCCATGCTCGAGCTTAGCTCACATGTTGTAGCAGCAGAGCACTTCCTGCACATGTTTTCCTTGTCCCATCTCCAGCGTGCGTGCATTGCGGTCCCTCTTGATGGCGATGCCTAGATTGTAGTCTAGCTCGTCCATGTCCGCTATCTCAAACCGGCTGCCAAGCTGTTTCTTCAGGCTCTTGAGCTCCCCCTCATCCGAAGCCACAAGGATGAGGTCATCCACGTAGAGGACGACAATTTGGTGGAGCCCCGGCTGTTTACGCATGTACACCCTATGATCCGCCTCGCAGCGCTCAAAGCCAAGCTCACCCATGAAACTATCCATCTTGAGGTACCACATGAGTGGAGCTTGCTTCAGTCCATAGAGCGCCTTGCAAAGCCAGCACACCTTCCCCTGCAGCGCATGCACCCCCACTGGCAGCTCCATGTAGACTCTCTTGTCCAGGTCGCCATTGAGGAACACAGTTTTGACGTCCATTTGGTGGATTTTGTAGTCGCGTGCTGCTACCATGGCGAGGATACTGCAGATGGAGGCAAACTTTGCAACTGGTGCAAAGGTCTTGTCGTAGTGCTCTCCTTTTCTCTAAGCATACCTCTTCGTCACCAGCAGCGCCTTGTATCGCTCCACCTCCCCCTCCTTTGTGAGCTTCTTCCGGAAGACCCACTTGGAGCCAATAGTTTTCTCGCCCTTTGGCCGGTCAACCAGCTCCCAAGTGTCGTTCTCCTTGTGGGACGCAAGCTCGGATCTTATTGCTCCCTCCCAATCAGCCCCATCGATATGCTGTAGTGCCTCCTTCACAGATTGAGGCTCTTGTGTGAAGAAGGCTTGTGCAAACCCAATCCAAATACCCTTGTCGGCATCGTACCTCTTTGTTCTTCTTCGCACATGGCTGTTCGAGCGGGGCTGTGGAGGCGGTTGTTGCTGTTGTTGTCCCCTTTCCGCGCCATCCTCTCCAAGCGTCTGCTCCCTCCCCCTCTCTTGGAGACCTTGGAGACATAGGCTGACTCCCCGCCTCCACGTCCAGCTCCAGTACTTCGGACTCCTCATCCAAACTGGCCGGAACAAAGTCTGCCGCTTGCCCATCCCTTGGGTGATCCTCTCCGGTTGTTGGTGCTGCGAGGATGTCACCCTCATTCACGTCCTCCGGTATCTCTCCCTTGAGGAGTGGCATCCGTTCCTCCCTCATGGAGAGACCTGCCTCCTTGTCCGTCCAACGACTTTTCTCGTCGAACATGACATCGTGACTCCGCACAATCTGCTGCCTCCTTGGGCTAAAGAACCGATACGCCTTGCTCCCACTCTCCAAGGAAAAAACACCGATGGGTACGTGGGTCCAGCTTGCTCTGCCCCACACGTGCCTGGACCACTGCATGTGCAACACAACCAAATTTGCGGAGGTGACCATCGCCGGCTTCCTCCCACTCCACACCTTTTGTGGCGTCTTCCACACCTTGCTCTCCTTGTGCTTCAGTGGCTTGGTCGGCGTGAGATTCATGATGTACGCTGCTATCCTTGCCGCCTCCGTCCAATATCGTTTTGCAAGGCCGGCGTCACTCAACATCGATCGCACCATATTGAGTATTGTGCGGTTTGCTCACTCTGGAACGTCGTTTTGCTATGAGGAGTATGAAGTTTTCCGCCATTCAATCCCCTTGCTCTTCATCCACCCTTGGCAGCCTGCATAGTCACCGCCATTGTCACTTTAGAACGCCTTCACCTTCAGCTCTGTCTGCCACTCCACATCTGCCATAAACTCTTGCATGCACACAAGGACCTCGCTTTTCCGCGTCATGGGGTAGAGGTAGAGTTTGCGGCTGTGGTCGTCGATGAAGGTGAGGAAGTAGCGAGCTCCACCGATGGAGCTCTCAAGTGGTCCACACACATGTGTGTACCACTGCCAACTTTGTCAATGCACGCGTCCCCTTTTCCACAAACGGCTGCCGCATTGATTTACCAATGATGCATGGCTCACACACGGTCTCCTTGGTTTCATCAAGGCCACTGATTTGGAGACCCCGCACCACCTCCCTCTTTGCCATTTCCTTCATCGTTGATGGAGAAATGTGGCAAAGTCGTTGGTGTAATGTTTCTAGGTCTCCTTCATCCTTTGTTGCAAGGTTGGCGGCGTTGGACCCCGCCCGGCTGCCGAGGATCTTGGCGCGTAGCAGGTACAAGTTGTCCTCCATCTTGGCGCGTGCAATCACCTCACCCTTGTCCTCCTTGCGGATGACGGCTTGCTTCTTTGTGAAGACCACCTCAAGTTCCTTGTCGGTAAGGCGGCTAACAAACAGGTTTGGCCCAAAGTTGGGCATGTGGAGCACGCTGTGGATTGTGCTTGTGACAGGTTTTCCATCCACAATTGACTTGATGTCGACATTCCCCTCACCGGCGGCCATCTCTGTTTTGCCATTGGCCACTGTCATGCGTCTATCCGAGGCGCCGTAGGTGAAAAATGCCGCCCTGTTGCATTGGGTGTGGCAACCTGATCCGCAGTCAATGACCGCAACTCCCAGATCCTTCAATTTGGTGGAGTTGTGCGCCATGAGGGCCTGCTCGACTTTCTTCCCAGGCCGCTACAACCGGTCTGGATTCTTCTTAGGGCAGTTGTGTGCATAGTAGCCCTCCTTGCCGGAGTTGAAGCACTCCCCCTTCTTGATGCCCTACTCGGCTCCCTTCCACTTGTCGTCTTGACCTCCACTTTGAGGATGAACTGTGTAAGCAGAACTTGATGCTACTGCGCTCTCTCGACCACCATGTCGCATTCACTCATTGCGCACAAACTGAGCAACCTTCGAGTAATTCAGCTCGTCGGAAGGCCAGCCACCAAAGACTGTGATCATGGGACTCCAACTGTTCGGTAAGGCCAGAAGGAAGAACATAGCTTGCAACTGAGAGTCAACCTCCCAACAAGTGGCCACGCACTCTGCTACGAGTGACTCAATCTGCTGCATGATCTCCATGACGTTGTCACCTTCATTGGCTCGGAGGGTGACGAGCCGTTTGAAGATGAAGAGCTGATTGGAGAGGTTTCTTGACTGGTAGATGGAGCAAAGTTTTGACCACGCTGCTGCGGCCAGGGTGTATCCTTGGATGTGCCCAAGTTGTGGCAGACATAACGCCGACACAAGGAGCGCCAACATCTTTTTGTTGCGCTTCTTGTATGCCTCCTTCACCTCAGCCGTTGCAATCTGTGGTGGAGCAGTCTCATCACCCTTCACAAGCTCAAGCAGCCCCTTGTCATTGAGGAAGACCTCAAACTCCCACCTCCATATGGAAAAGCCTATCCCATCAAACTTAAGGACAATGCGGCTGCTCTCTTGCTCGTTGGTGGCTATGACTTGACCTAGGAAGCATGAACACAAGCTGGCTTGGGACCTTTCAATGGGGTGGGCCCATAACCCTTTGTTGGCCTGAGGGTGAGTATGCACCCTACAGGGTCCCTAGCATTGGCTGGTTCACACCACCAACTGTTTTCAGAGAAACTGAAACTGTGGAGGCAACTGGTTTCAAGGATGGCAGAAAACTGGTCAGAGAGTGTGGCCATAGTTTCGGCCTCAATTGACTGAAAATCAACTCTTGATCAAGGCTCACAAGCAGTGGCATTTTATAGCCACTGATTTGAGCTTTCCAAAATATCAAAGCATCCTAATCTGAAGCTTCCTAGCAGATTCTATGACTTATAGAGTGTCCCTTGGTAGGCTTTCCTTTTTCCCCACTTAGGAAGGCAACCTGTCCCTCCTCTAGAAAATTGTGTCCCTTCCTAGATTCCTTAGCTTGCTTCTAGTAGGAGCAAAGGTATCATGAAGACCAAGACACCTCTAGATGCCTTGTAGGACAAGCCACCCCTTCTAGAAGGTGTGCCACCTTCCTAGACCCTCACCTAGCCTTCTAGAAACTCAAGGGGGAACTCTACAGGTTGAGCTAGATTCCTAGCACCTATTTTCCACCTCCCTTGTGGGACTTGAACCCGGCCCCTGCCTCTAGAGGTGGACACCATTAACGACTAAGCCACTTGGGCTTGTCTTTTTGGTGTTCCTTTTTGGAGTCACTCCTGCCGTGGTGAGGAGCATCACTCCAAAAAAAACAACCAAGCTCCATCTCAGTTCTCATACCTTGTTTTATGATTGGCAACCTTCTTAGTCACAATATGTGAATATGCAACTGGCAGCTTCCTCGCTCTATTGTTATCGCGGACATGGCAACATTGTAGTTCACGCACTAGCTCGCATAGCAGGTGCACAATTGGAAAGTGTCTGGCTAGGCTAGGGTGTCGCGCATAGTCTCTGCACATTAAGCTTCAAAAGATTAATGTGAAAACAAAATGGCAACCCACAAGACCACAACATAAGTTGTTGCCGCAGTGCCCGGCGGGTGAGGCATGAAACATATTGGTTTGCCCTAAATCTGGCCCATATCTGCTGTTTCGGCCAAAACTCGGTGTACACGCATACGAATGCACACCCGTCTAAACCTAAGGATGTAATATCTCAATATGGACACAACGATCGCATGCATGCTTAGGTCTAGCATCGACCAGTGGATACACAATGCAAATCCGGTCCAAGGCCAATCGAACCATAGAGGCTACAAAAAAAGGGTGTACGAGAGGAACCGCTAGGATGTTTCCTAATCCTTGCTGCAACTGATGTGGCAAAGTGGTCCAGTCAGCTGACGCACAAGAAAGTAAGCAGGTGCAGGGAACAACAAGGGTTAGGCTAGGGAGATGTGGAAAGTCTCATAAACTCGGATAGCTTTGGAATTCAAATAGGAATGACAACTCACAAGAACACAACATTAATATTGTCTTGGCGTATGGCGGTTGAAGCACGCGACATTGTCAGTTTGTGCTAGAAATGGCCCAAAACCACAGTTTTGGGCATAACTATACGCATAGAAATCCAAGCTCAGGCATGGAGTCCAAGATTGAGCGAGAATTTTGATCTCATCTCAACCATTTTGAGACTAATAATGACATTATCAATCTCAAAATATATTCTATGCTGAAATCCCATTCGCATCTCTATCTCAAAGTTAGATGGAAAGATTCTTAGAATCTTGAAATGCCTAATACACAATTTTTGTTGCGCTGAAAACAATGTCATACATGTACGCATACATGTGGGAACTGTGCATATCTAGTTTAGGGAAGATCACTAAAGGAAATTACGCAATACAACAATTTTCATGTGCAAGATTTCTCATCTCGCAGCGATGAACATTCCACGCACACAGGCTCACCGCGACGCAATGAACCTGACAATCGAATGGGTAGCCTTGTGGGCTTCACACATCAAGATACTCCTGCTACGTGTGAAAGCCAAGAGTCCTGGGTTTCACACGTGGCAGGATACCATGCTAGGTCAAATTTTCATGTGCGCGAGTTTGAGAAAAAAGAAAACGAGAGGAGACGAGATCAATATCATCTCAAATGTTTTGTGTTACCCCAAATCTTGATCTCGTCTCTGTGTGTTTTGAAGCAATCTCGATCTCATCTTGAAATCTGAGATGAATTAGATATTCGAAGATTATGAGATTTCCCAAATTCCAAGTTGTGATCAATCTCAAACACCAAGCCTTTATCCAAACGCAACACCGTCGGAAACCTAAAGATGCCGAATACGGAGCCAGACACCTCGACTGGTCGTACGCACAAGTCAGACATTGTTCATTGGACACGAAATGTAAAACATGCAAATCGGGTTTGAAAGCCAGTCCACTGAGAAAACTATAGACACTGTAGGAAATGTACAGAATGACCCAACTAGCACCCAGGGCACCGTGGCGGTTGGTGGCAGTGGTTGGTGGGCGTGGCCACCACCAGACAATACTCCTGGGCCAGTTGGGTCTGCATCAGGGATGTGCATGGGCATGGACACAGTTTAGTGGCCTTAGTAAGCCGTACGAGCAGACGTGGATGGCTCACATCATAACATTTCCCTAAGACCCGATGGTACAAATGTCCATACATGTGAACTGACACAAGTGCGCCACAAGATTCTAAACAATCCATACACCCCACTCTCACCCAACCTCAGGCAAAGGGCGAAGCCTGAGTAAATGAATGTCCACCATAAACTTTCCACGCGCCTGTACCTTGGTCAAGAAGTTAGCCCATTGCAAACATGTGCCAAAATAAATGATAGAAATCAAATGTCACTACCGAACATCATGCACAGAATGATACTCAACTGCAATGTACTTTTTGCGTGCATGAAACACACTAGAGTTCTCTGCATTGACGAGGGCAATTTGGTTGTCACAACATAGAACAATGCAAGGCACACACGAAACAAACATTGCAAGTACACTGCGTTAGCAGCCCCAGCCCTGAATGTAACATACTCAACCTCTCATGAGCTATGTGCAATGTAGCCCTGCTTGCCTGTGCGCCACGCCATAACGGTGCCACCCAGCAAGAACTCGTAGCCTGTCTGACTACGTCCATGAGAATTCCACACCCAGTCACTATCTCTGCAATCGTTAACTACCACCAAACACTGTCATCGAAAGCAGATTATGAGATATGTTTTGGAAACATAAATGATACCATTTGTGTAGCCGCATGAATGGCTCTCACCAAAGGACACTTTGAGAACCGTGCAAGAAGGTTGACAGTGAAAGCGATTTCGGGTCGTGTAGTCATGGCCAAGTTCACGAGAGAGTCAATCACATGCAAGTATAGAGTCACTTCCATTGTCGTCCCCAACTGTGCTGGATGGTCCACCTTCAGGGCATCCTGCCCGTCAGGTGTGATAGGGGTGGAGCAAGAGTGTCTGCCAAGGAACTCAGCAAACCGCTCCCTAGTAACGCGGGCGTAACATACCTGATGGAGCAAGAGTGTCCACCACTGACGATCGCGCTCGATCTCCATCCCAAGTAAAACAACCGCAAGACTAAGGTTCCTTGTTGCGTAGGCAACCAAAAGTACTGCCTTGGCCTCCTTCACGGCCTCCACAAAGGAGATGCAACCATGAGGTCGTCCATGGAGACCAGGGTGGCTGTGAAGCTCTAAGCAGTCCATCTAAGAAAGATAGACGGGCCGTCGTCAATCTGTATGTAGCTAGCATGTGTCAGTGTGTAGGGAATTTTGTGGTTCCAGCACCGGGATGAATGTTTCAATCTGTACAAGGCATTTCGTAAGCACAAGACCTTGTCACTGACTTCAAAACCAGGTAGTCAGACTAAGTAGGTCCCCTCCTCTAGGGTGCCATGGAGGAATGCATTGTTCACATCCATCTAGTACAACTCCTAATCACATTGAGCAACAACCCTGAACAGATCACGAGTTGTGGTCCTGCGGCCAACGTGAGGAAAGGTATGAGTGAAATCCACACGCTCAACCTGTGAGAACCCCTTGGCTTTCAAGTGGGCTTTGTAGCAATCCAGTGTACCTTCAGAATTCAGTTTTTTGCAGAAGATCCACTTGGCTTGTACAGCTTTCCACCCAGGTGGGAGGTGGACAAGCTCATAGATACTGTGCTCACGGATGACTCTTAGCTCATCCTAACAAGCAGCACGCTACAACTCTGCGTCCTGAGCCGAAAGTGCCTCCTTCAATGTGCCTTGATCAGGCGTTGTTGAGGGAAAGATCCGGGTGGCCAAGACACATGCCTCCAGACTCGGCCAAACCATTACAAGGTCAGGTGTGACATCGCATGATCGAGGACTCTCGGCAGACCAATTCATGACCGACTAGGCACGCTAGGTACACCTCAATGTAATCCGTCTCGACACTCAAGCCAAGGGCCTTTAAAACCAGGTGGCTCGCTACTCTAAACACTACGAGTGGGAAGTCTGGGCGCCGAGTCAACCGTCCATTGAGCCCTGGAGGCTAATGGTCGAAGAAAGCCACCTGGCTCATGGGAGTAGTCAGAAGCTGAGGTACTCACCTCTCGCTGTTTACCAGACGGTTGGCCCATAGCCAAAAGGGCTGCAGGCGCATAAGGAAGGGGAAAGGGTGCAAGAGGACCATGGAAAGGTGCTGGCTCGTGCAGGGGAAGCAGGTGTAGGTAGAGGACCAGGTGCGACTTGGGATGATGCAGCTGGCAGGAAATCAGGTGTGCCAGCACAAAATGGGACAGGCACGAGAGCACGTGTGCAAGAGGGGACTGGCTCAAGCATGGGAGAAGGTATGTCAGAGGGGCCTGGCATGGGTGAAGGAGCAGGTGTGCCAGAGGAAGGTGACACTCGCATGGGAGCAGGTGTGCCAGGGGGAGCTGACACTAGCAGAGAAGTAGATGTGCCATGGGATACTTGCTAGTGCAAGTATCCCACTAGCATGGGAGCAGGTGTGCAAGGAGGAATTGACACTGGCATGATAAAATTGGTGCCAAGGGGAACCAACAAGACCACTGGAACGACAGCCAACATGGCACAATGACAGTCAAATGCACCTTTAGAACATCTAAAGGTGCATTTGACTGTCATCAGCCAAAAACTGGACAGTAGGTGAGGAGGCCCGGATGGACCCATTCCTAGGTCCAGACTCCGCCGTCTGTCGGGAAGCCACACAGGTGGGAACATGGTCGGCGACCAGCCATAGAATGTTAGACATGTTGGGGTAGGTGAGAGACTCGAAGAATTGAACATCTCAAGACTCGACCATGTGGTGGCGAGCAGGGTCCCAAAAGTACCAGGCCTTTGACCACGGGAAATGTTTATGATGGCACACGTGCCACCCTCAGGTGAAGCCTTGGACCCCTGCTACTCCTCGATGTACCAGAGGTAGGGTAGGGAGCCCGAGATATGAGAGAGGTAGAGGTTAGGGTGATGGCCAAACAAGAGCTGATTCTGGATCCACGTCATGTAGGAGAAACCCTCAATGGCCAAGGACTAAGGAAGAGTGTACCTAGGCCACATGGCACATACCGCGCCCTCCATACTGTGGTTCCAATGCTCATACACACCGGTGTGCTGTGTTGTAGCAGGGGCATAGAGCTGGTGAAAAACACTGTGCTCAACAAAGAATGTGTCCATCTCACCTACAAACTCACGTACACAGTCCAAGCGGAACGTGTTGAGGATGTGACGAGAGTAGTGCTCAGCCATCACTAGCCTCAAGGAGACCGCCAGTGCAGCATCACTCTTGTAGCAAAGGCTGTAGACTCGCCGCATCCGGGACATTCGACAGGAAGGGGACTGATGAGGATCGAATGGACCGATTCGAGCGAACGGAGTGCTCGGATTCAGCGTAAGTGTAGCAAAGCATCTTTCTCTGAGAGAAGAAGAGACAGTGGTCCAAGGAAGGCTCCTTGAAGGAAGAAGTGTTAACACCAAGGGCTGCTTCAATTCAAATGAGCTTGGACACGTTGTCCAAGCTCACATGGAAAAGGCGGCGGTGTAACAAACTCAGCTGTTCTTGGGAGAGAACACCAGTGAAAAACATACGTGGGGATGTGGAGGAAGCAAAGAAGGCAGAGGGACAGCAATGAGACACACGGTGCAGGTTATCGGAAACTGAGGCATGAGGCATAAGAACACGGGTATCAAGAGCAATCAATGTGACGGAGTAAACAGAGTACTCAACACTAGGACCCTTCGTGGTGCATGCACCAATAGAGATCAGGCTCAGATCAAGAGCAAGGACAAAGGACACATTGGCGATGTACAAGAGTCCAGATGAACCATTGAACCACACTACCCTAACTCGCTGGAGAGGCAAAAATTGACTAGACCCTGTGCAAACTGACCAAACCAACGCAACGGAACCGAGCCCGACAAAGTCACTACAGCAAGAGGACATGTAATGGGAGCCACTGGAACCAATGATCCATGTGTCACTCACCTCAAGATATTTCATTGACACTGAGCAACATGCAACACAACACGCTGCCTCTGTTAGATGCTCAGTAGAGGACTCGGGATTTATGTTGTTTGTGCTGATAAATAGTAAAAAAATGTGACTCATCAAGCCAGTTGTTGCTATCACGTCCATCCTCATCTTAAGCTGTCTGAGCACAGTAGGACAGGCTATCTTGAGAACACCTCACTATGACAACATACCTCTCTGAGTGTGAAGGGTCACCAGCTGAGGACAATATGTAATCGTGCAATCATGGGGTCAATATCATTGCCACTGCCTTGTGAAGTAGTTTTTTCTGCTATAGACTGTTATTCTTTTATGCCCCATGGCCACTGCTATGGCTTAACGAACAGGTTGGGCATGCACTGCTCCCTTGGAGTAAGTCCCCCAAACCTTGTGCGCAGGAAGGTTTTTGACCTTCCTGCACAGGGGAAGTTTCTTAGACATTTCTCCATGCATGAGGAGGATGTGCCACTTTGAAGGACTCCTTGGAGAGGCTCGCCAGATGAACTGGGACCTTGACGAGAACATGCAAGCCATGATCCTCCTCATGGCGTTACTAGAAAGTTGGAGCCAAATGATCACCGTCATGGGCGGTTGGAAGGAGGATGACCTGACGTACATGGAAGTGTCCGAGTACGTGCAGAACGAGGCCATGCACCGTAGCCGGACACTACCATGGTACGGTACGGTGGTCGCGGGAGCAAAGGGTCAGCCTCTGGTCAGAAAGGTGGCAGTGGAAGTGGTGGCGGTGGAGGCAACAATGGCGACAAGGCTCCCAAGCGACAGGGCAACTGCCACAACTGCGGCAAACCTGGGCACTGGGCAAGAGAGTGCAGGTCGCCAAAGAAGGAAGACGGCGGAAGTGGTGGGAACAAAGGCAGCAAAAAGGGTGGCAAAGAAGCCACCCACATGATGGCAGAGAGCACGCCTCCAGCAAAAGGAGTAGCGCTGCTCAGGCTAGGAGCTTTCGGGCTCGACTCCGGCACCAATCATCACTCTAGCAACAACCAGGCTGTATTTGTCTCCATCGGCCCCACTGAGCGGTGGTTCAGATGCGCAGACGGTACCGTTCTGAACGCAAAGGGCGTGGGAGACAAGCTGGTAAGCATCAGCCTCAATGGTGCGGAGAAGGATCTACGGTTATGTGACGTGGTCTACATGCCATCGTTTGCGGCAAACCTCCTGTCCGTGAGAAGGATCTACGGTTACACAACGGACAACGCCATGACGGTGGTGTTCACGCAGAAGAAGGCGGTCATCGCCAGGAACGAGGACATCAAGGTCCTCTACACCAACAAAGATCTCGTGGCACAGGTCCCATGGGTTGACGGGCTCTACATATTGCAGACAACTACAACAAAGAGCTCGGAAGACGAGGGTCATGCAGGTGTGGCAGAGGCAGTGGTCTCGGCACCAACGGAGGAGAGCACACCTATGGAAACTGAAAAAGTATCCTCTGCCGCAAAGGACAAAGATGCTGATCTGTGGCATAGACATTTTGGACACGTTGCAAACAGCACGCTTCAAGTCATTAAGCTACAACAGCTGGTCTGCGGCATGGATGATTGCAAGAAGGATGCGGTTGGGTGTGGCAGCTTGTGTGAACATTGCCTCCAAGGCAAGACCAAGCAAATGCGCTTTGAGAGCAATGGTGACCGTGCAGAATCAGCCCTTGACCTGATTCACACCGATGTGTGTGGACCCTTTCGCACAGCGTCAAATGGTGGTAGCAAGTACTTTTTGACCTTCGTCGACGACCACAACCGCAAGGTGTGGATCTTCCTCCTCAAAACCAAGGGAGAGGTCAGAGAAGAAAGGCAGGAGTTTGTTTCCATGGTGGAGCGGCAGACTCAAAAGAAAGTCAAAGCAATACGAAGCAACAACAGCGGAGAGTATGAAGCATGCAAGGGGTGGTTGTGACAACACGGGATCAACCACCAGCCCACGACTCCCTACACACCACAAAGCAATGGTGTGGCCAAGCGGATGAATCAGACCATCCTCGGCATGGTGCGCAGCATGCTCTTCGATGCAAAACTTCCACTACGCTTTTAGGTGGAAGTGGCAAGAACGGCATGCTACATTGTCAACCGGAATCCTGCGGCTGCTCTGAGTAGGCACGGCAAGAAAAAGGGCAAGCAACAAATGACGCCACAAGAAGTATGGTCAGGGAAGAAGCCGGATGCATCACACCTCAAAGTTTTTGGCTGCACCGCATGGGCAAAGGTCCAGGCGGGAGAGGGTGGCGGCAAGCTAGATGCAAGAGAATGAAAGTTCGTGATGGTGGGCTATGAGACAGCCCACAAGACCTACCGCCTGTGGGACCTGGCAGCAAGAAGACTCATCAGCAGCCGGGGCGTGACCTTTGACGAGAGGAAAGCAGACAAGGAAGAGGTGCTTGATTGCACACAAGCTCCAAAACAGGGAGAGTGGTTGGTGCTCCTGGAGTCAGGAGATCAAGCTCCTGAAAACTGGCAAGTGGTGCCAGTGCGGCAGGCCATGAAGAAGAGTGGTGTGGCAGGGAGAGCGGCTGCACAGGCTGACGCAACGGCGAGCTCCGACACAGAGTCGGAGACGCCCGAGGCCTCTGAAACCAGCTCAGAGGCCAGTGGCTCTTCAAAAGAAGAAACCTTAACTTCAGAGCAGCCATCAGCACAGGAGCAACACCATTACGAAGATCCACCAGCAATGCAGCATCAAAGCACACAACAGAGACAACAAACTTCAAAGTACGACGCTGACACCGGAAGCTGGACTGGAATGAGCTGGTCCTGTTTGGCTCAGGGAGAGCCGCTCACTGTGGCTGAGGCGCTGGCAAGGCCCGATGCAGCCAAGTGGAAGGAGGCGGTGGAAAGCGAGCTTGCGTCCATCGAAGAAAATGGCACATGGGTACTGGTGGAAAGACCCGCTGACGCTCACGCGGTGGGCTCAAACTGGGTGCTCAGGTTGAAGCGGAAGCAAGATGATAGCATCGACAAGTACAAGGCAAGGGTCGTGGCGAAAGGATTCTCACAGCGCGCATGGTCTGAGTACCATGAGACCTTTGCACTGGTTGTCAAGTTTGCCTCCACCAGGTCCTTGCTCACCGTCGCTGCCACCAAAGACCTTGAGATCCACCAGATAGATGTGAAGACAGACTTCCTTTATGGGAAGCTCGACAAGGAGGTGCTAATGGAGGTACCGAAAGGTGTCAGAGCACCCGAGGATAAGGTGTGCAAGCTGGTGAAGGCGTTGTACGGGCTGAAACAGGCCCCACGGATCTGGTACAAGGAGATGGACAGCTTCATGGCTGAGATCTCCTTCGCGCACTGTAAGAATGATCCCAGCGTCTATGTGCCGGAGGACGAATGCGGCTTGCTGCTCGTGGCATTGTACGTGGACAATCTTATCATGTGTTCTTCCTCGCGGGAGGCCCTTATGGACCTCAAGAAAAATCTAGCGAGCAGGTTCAAGATGAAGGACATGGGACCTCTCGAGTACTACCTCAGCATTGCTGTTCACTGCAACCGCAAAGCAGGCCCCATTGAGCTCAACCAGACCAAGTACATCATGGACATCTTGAAGCGGTACAAAATGGAGGACTACAAACCCGTCAGCACCCCCAGGCCCTCCGACTACAAGCTCTCCTCCTCCATGTCACCAAGCAATGAGGCAGACTGGTGGGAGATGCAAAACATTCCGTACCAGTCCGCCGTTGGGAACCTGATGTATGCGATGGTGGGAACGCGACTTGACATTGCTTATGCAGTGGGTCGAGTGAGCAGGTTTGTGGCCAATCCTGGGCCAGAACATTGGTAGGCCGTGAAGCGGATTTTTTCCTACCTCAAAAAGACTCGGCACGTGGGACTTCAGTTTGGAGGTCTAGAAGGATCAGACTCGCTACGACTGACATGCTACAGTGACGCGGACTGGGGAGGGCGGATTGACGACAGGAAGTCCATCTCAGGGTGTGTCTGTCTTCTCAACGGTGGTGCGATCTCTTGGGCAAGCAGGAAGCAGGACTGCGTCTCGCTTTCTACTGCTGAGGCAGAGTACATTTCACTCTCAGTAGTGTGCAAGGAAACACAGTGGCTTCGTAATTTGCTTGATGACATCAAGGCACCACAAGAGGAAGAAATGGTCATCCACATCGACAACCAAAGTGCCATCGCTATGGTAGAGGATGATATGATCTCACGGGGTACAAAGCACATCGACATTTGGTACCACTACTCACGTGACCTTGTTGCCAAGGGTGTCGTGGAACTGGACCACGTCGCAACCAAGAAAATGCTTGCGGACTTCTTGACAAAGCCGCTAGACAGTGACTTGCATGAAGCAGGTGCTCGAGGAGTCGGCATGGTGGATGAAAGAGATGAGAACTAAAGACCAAGAAACTGACGTGTACAATAACAACACAGAGCTACAGGTTCATACCAAAGAAAACTACCACAACAGGTGGCCTAAGGTGCAAGGGAGAGATTTTTGTTCTTTTATGCCCCATGGCCACTGCTATGGCTTAACGGACAGGTTGGGCATGCACTGCTCCCTTTGAGTAAGTCCCCCAAACCTTGTGTGTGGTGCAAGTCCAAGCGAGACACCAGAAGTGTAGCGTAACGGATAGCATCTTGGACTTAGGGACAAGAGGGCCTGCGATCAAGCCTTGATGTGCGCAGGAAGGTTTTTGACCTTCCTACACAGGGGAAGTCTCTTAGACATTTCTCCATGCATGAGAAGGATGTGCCACTTGGCGGTCATTGGATGCGCCAATTGGCGATCTGGTGAGGTGGTGTGGAGTGGCCACCCCAAAAGTGCCACTACCCACACACCTTAGAAGCCAGGCCTATGACTGTATGTACTAGGCTCATTCCTCATTATAATCACACAATCTAGCCTTAGATGCTCCTCACAGAGTTGTCCAACGAAGGAACAGTATAAACAAGACACTGGTTGGTCTAAGCCCTAGGAGTTCGTCTTTGACTAGCACCTCGCGCGAAAGTGACCAAGTGTTAAGTGGACACAGTTGCTAGCAAGTGATTGCCTAGGCACCGCTCAGTGTGGAACCGTGATCCTAAGGGTGATATCTTCTCCTAGCTGAAATGCTAGGAGCGGACGGCAGGTGCTATTGTGTCGGCCCTGTTTTCTAGTCCATTTTCCTGAGGCCGGTTGACATAGACTTGGTCGTGACGCAACCTGTTCGTGGGTTGCCAGTGGACATCTGCTACACGTATGTCATTAGGAGGTTGTGTATGATCCTGGGCTAATCAAGGGGCTACTCGCTCTCCGTGTAAGGTGAGCACATCCTTAGTTGTAGTAGTGGACATAACATCCATTTTCACTACCCTTCTTCCGCTTCTGCTTTTGCTATTGCTACTGTTGCTTTCCCTTACCACATTTCTTTTTCCCATTCTCCCCTTGTGCAGCTGCAACAACGCCCTGGATCTAGTTGCTCGGAGTAGACATGGAGGAGGAGGATGTCATGGAGTTGGGGCTGGAAAACTGAGATAGAGGCATCAGAGGGGTTGCAACCACTATTACGAGCAGATTTTGTTGATGGGCGTCACCAGCCTCAAGAGTGGATGTTGCCTGAGAAGTAGCCATGATCCTAAGGAATCAGCTGGACTAACTCCGAAAACTCAGAGAGAGCCACACGGTTGAAGCCCGTGAAGAGATTCACTTGGTCCAAGTGTTCTCCCAGCATGATCGCGTCGAGTGCCCACAACTGCGTTTTGCCACCAGTCCCAAGACGTATAAAGGCACATGGCATGCATCCAGTAGTAAGTTGCGAGCTCCAAGGGACCCTAGCGGAGGGAGTGGAACTCACACAGTCAAGCTGTCCTCATAGCATGGGTCTTCGCAGCAAGAAGTGGCAGGATCAACTCCCAGACGTGGCACGGGTCTTCGGTCCCGGTCCCGGTCTCACCAAGAAAGGGAAGGAAGTCTGCCACAGTCTCCTCACATTGCTCTTGCTGCTGTCTGAACCTTGTGAGTGCCGCGGGTCTGGAACTGGCTGTGGTAGTTGGGCCATACACCCTCAGATTGAACCCACACCTGAAACAGGGTCTCCTAGCGGTCGAAGCCCTAGACGTTGTTGTAGAGAGGTGGAGGTATCTCAAGGTCCTTTGGTCGCCGCTCCGTGGGGAGGGTGCCCTCAGGTTTGAGAGAGGGTGGAAGAGAGACGGGGAGACCACCAGTGAGAGAAGTACCACAAAAAGTTAATGCAGTTGAACGTCATGGCTGCTCTTGTTGGCAAGGAGGTAGTAGGGTGGGAGGCTGCGATCCTGGACAAAGATTGCAGATGTGCACCCGAACAATGCAAATTTCATCCTCACATGTATCATCCTCTATCTCCTCATCATCCCTGGTGTCAACGTGTGATCAAGGGTGCTGAAGCCGCGACGCTGAGTATGGTGTAGACTGCTGAAAAGGTAAAGTACCTCCAGTGGCTCCTCATGGTGTGTTCTGTGAGGGTCCTTGTGGTATGAGCTGTGTGGTCATGATTCAATCCACTCATGAAAACAATAAATTTGAACATCTCTAAACCACAAACTCTCCATGAAAATGCAATGACAATTCTTTAACATTTTGAAGATGATAATAAAAATTCAACGCAGGGCCGGCATCGTAGAGGAGGAAGTTGGGGAGATGCTTTTGGACAGGCTGAATGGATTGGTACTGGGACTTGAGGGACTGATGTAAGATTTTTTTCGGGAAATCATGATGGATCAGCCAGCATGGGTGGAGAGCCTCAAAACAGTTACACAGGTGGTTTGCGGAAAAAGCTACCAGTACCTATGGCACGAAGGCTCGGACAAAGCAGATTGATCTTCCTCCTGAAAGTCAGTGGAGTCAGTGGAGGATGGCGTGTGGCCCATAGCAATGGTGTTATCTTTAGGAAGGTTTGTGCTGAAGAAGGAGAAGGAAAAGGTGGGGGGGGGGGGGGGGGGGGGGGGGGGGAGGGGGATAGCAGCCCCTTCAGTTTGGTATTGGCACATTGGAGGGGGCATCATCATTGATTAAAAGAATTCGGATAATCTTGGCCACAAACTGGTCCTTGTGGCTTCTACGCCTAGCCATTGACAACACTTTCAATGAGGTGGAGAATTTTTTGGGTTTCTGAGACAGTCAGGGGCAACATTATGGGGAGTTACATCCAGTTCCAAGATCAGCTTTATGCTAAGTCGAAGCAAATGTTGTTGTTTGCAACCAATTTCTCTGCTATCTCAGAGATTTTGCAGAGTGTTCGAGAAGGGAGACCCTCTGGCCCGGTGCTCTTCGACTTGACACTACTCTGAGTACTTGAGGCAGGTAAGCGCGGTTTGGATGGTCAGGACCACATCACAGTGTTTGAAGATGACATGCCACTCTGTGTGGCCCCGTCTAGGCTGGGAGTTGCGTTCACCATCATGATGGAGGTTTCTTGGAGTCAGGGGTGCTGATGTTGTGTCATGCCAGGTGACCTCTGGACTTGATGCCGTTCACCTGCAGGCACTCAATAATGGTTGACACCTTCTTCAGGTTCACCGTGCATACTCTCACGAGCTGACAGGAGTTTTCTTGGTGGCCAGCTCCCGAGGCCACTCTCTCGGTGACGGAGGATTTCTCTTGTACATCTGCTGCTTCTTTCGGATTGTCATTCAGACAACCGAGCCGCTCGTAAGGTTGTCATGATCATTTTGCTTTCTGTTTTGGAGCTGGTAGATTTATTTCTAGCAGGTTTGTTGTGCAGATGTGTGCACGCTGGCTCAGAGGGGTAGAGTAGGTATGCTACTCACTCTCATTCTGTTCACTAACGTTCCCAGATTTTCCATCCCTCTAGCTTTCCTACCACCGTCGGTCATGTTATGTTCCTCCGAACATGCCCTCTCGCACAGAATTTTGCAAAGGGAATTTCTCAATTCTCTCATGGTATCAGAGTACTATAGAGACTACACCTCCGCATTCCATCATACAGCAAGCAGCAGTATCAGCAAAGACGTCTGGACTGGGCTCAGTTGGGTGGGGCATACAGATCCTGGGAACGTGGAGGCCTTGAGCTAGGGGATCACATCACGCAGTTCTCTGGCATAGCTGTAGGCGGGACGCTGCTCGGAGTTGTTGGCAGGTTCCCTCGTTGCTGCTGCCTTCTTGGAGGCGATGACCAGTGCACACAACTAAAGCTACAGAAGGACGGGTGTTGTGAGGCAAAACATCAGTAGAAACGAGTGGCTATCTTAGGCACAACCACGGAATTCCGAGCTGTGATATCAGTGTACAGCCACAGGTTGTAGCAGCAATTGCAGCAGCTTCAATCGGCTACAGCAAAATCTACAGATTCACTTGGCCATAGAACTGGCAGCTGTGGCACTCGGCCGCAGTATCTAGAGTTTTTTCATTTGGAAGCAGCAGTAAAATCAGTAGTTACTGCTGTCAGAAGTCACATCTGCCAACACCAACGACAACAGCCAATGCATAAGCAGAAGCTTCAGATCTTCCAATTCCAGCAGAAGCTACATCAGCAGCAAAAACTGCTGCATTTTGGCTACAGCAGCAAAAGAAGTTGTACTTAGCTTGAGCAGCAGTAGCCATACCTGCACTCAGCCGTGGCAGCAGAAGCTGCAGCACTTGAATGCGGCATCTGTAGCTGCTACATTTGGCAGCAAAAGCATCTGCAGCACCTTGCAAGCAGTGGCAGAAGCAGTGGTGACAAACAGCAGCAGCAGCAGCAGAAGCAGCTGCAGCAGCAGCAGCAGCAACAATCTTCCATAAACCGACAGCTACAGCAATTATGGTAGACGAGCAGCAGCAGCAGTAGCCACATCCACAGTCGTGAAGAAGTTGCAGGAGACTTCTAACAGTTGCGGCTGACTTGATTTGCCGGCCCCAACTTCTGTCGTGGCTGACAGGCTTGTAGTCAACAAGCCTGTCGATGGACAAGCTCGTTGACCTCGAGCTCATTTGGCCACAATAGGCTCCTTGCTTGCAATGACACTATCCCCCCCAAAAATAAGGAACACCAACAACAACAAGGGCTGGATTGCACCTGGGATCACTGAATCGGCGGCCACCGTCACTATGGCTGGAATGACCCTTTGTATGCCTCCTTTCTTGCATTGTTTTTCCTTTCTGTTTTGTACATTTTTCTTCATCTCTCTCTCTCTCTCTCTCTCTCTCTCTCTCTCTC
>SZWC01015688.1:21292-33346 GCA_023375785.1 Penium margaritaceum | reverse complement strand
GGGGGGGGGGGGGGGGGGGGGGGATCGGGATACAAGGATCTCCTCCTCCCCCCCCCCAAAGTGGACAAGTGTATTGAGAGAGTGTAGCTGGGAGTGTATCTGGTAGACATGAAAAAAAACAGACTTGTGTACATGTACAAAAAGTACTTGCCGTCGATTTCAAGCATCCGACATCTTTTGCTTCATCTACATAACCAGCTATAAGGCTGTAAACTAACAGTTCAGTGTATGTCAACCCCGCCACAACAGAACCCAAACTGCCCCCGCCCCCACCTACCCCCTGACTACATCGGCAAAACTGTATCGAGGAGTGTATCAGGGAAAAAAGCACATTTGGACTTGTGTATAAGCATATCCGTACCTCCCTCCGCATACACTAATTTAGCAAAGAAGGCTTCTCCAGATACACTCTCCATTATACCACTAAAACACACTTTCGAGTGGGGGAAGGGGGGGGGGAGCAGACTTGAGTAGTACCATGTCGATGACACAACCAATAGTCAGTGGAAGGAGCATTGAGATTTGACCAGTCCATTGAGTGCAGGACTATCCCGCATACACGGTAACCTTCCACTTTACGCTTGTGCATATCAAGTACAATGTAAGTAAGGATTCAATACCACACAAAAAGCACAAAATATTGAATGTGCACAATGCATACATCATTGGAAGCAAAGGTATGATTAAGTTGTTTCAAGACATTATGTATGTTAAAACAAATTTTGTGATGTTTTCAGTGAACCCTGTCGTAAAGAAAGGTCATGGGAGTTCAGGTGTTCATGTACACATAACTATGCATGAACTTGACTCTAACAAGTAATTTCCTAGAAATATTGTCCATTTTCTAGGTTTCTTTCATGGAAGGATCCTCACCATATGTTTTTCTCTCATACACACATAAGCAAGTGTATTGGTTTGGGGTGATTGGGCATAAATGGGGGCATGGTGGTGATGTTCGTTTTGTGAGCATTGGATCAGGCCAGATGTTGCCTGTCCAAGGTGTCGGTTTCTTTAGGCACGTTTGTCCTATGTGTGACGTGGTTCCACCTGATGAATTATTTATTCCTGCAATTGAGATTACACTTTCTAATCTCTACCCTTGACGATCAAGGCATGGACTTGTTGCATCACTTGGTGTTGCGACTGTATCCCTGTGGACGTCTGGGATTGTCATGCTTCGTGGTCTTTGTTCTGAAAAGTTGAACTGCATCCAGTCATTTGAGCAGACTCAGCTGGCTGCTGCCGTTGCTCATGTGTATGCAGCTCCCTCTTAACCTCCTGAAAATGCCCTCGCTGCATTGCAGCATCTTCCATCTGAACAATGCCGCCACTTATTGCTAGCTTCATCATCGGCCTGTGGCCAGTTTGGATACTTCCACTTTCCCTGCTCCCTGCACTGCTTGTTTCCTGGACTGTGTTAAGGCAAGATGCACCGCTCCTCTTCCTTTGTCCATGTCTTGCACTCATGAGCCTCTCACGTTTGTTCACGATACTGTCATGGGTCTGTTCGGGTCGAGTTCCTCGGTGGTGGTCGTCATGTTCTCTCCTTGACTGACCACTATTCCAGCTCTTGAAAAGATCTCCATGACAGAAAATGGTGCAACCTCATTTCATTGGCCCTTAAGAAGAGGCTCACTCTCACAAAGGTAGGCATGCCGGTGGTTGGAAGAGCGGTTGCATGAAGTCGAGGAGTTGTATCATCTTGAGGACCCTCAGACATCGGTTACCTTTCTACACATGTGTTAATCCCTTGAGCAGAGTTCTGTTGTGGCTTAACACACTACGCATATTCAATGTTGCAATAGGGAAGGCCTTCCTTGGCATCAACCAATCACCACCTGTAGTTGTTGGTACTGGGGAGGGGTATTTCCAGGTAGGTGGTCAGCTGCAACATTAAGTGCAACAGGAACAACTCGCCAAAGTGACACTGTGGCTACGTTGTATTGTTCAAGTGCACATCATGTCGTGGTGCTAAATGGAACTTGTGTTGTATGTGTGCTTACTACAAAGGTTGGGGTATAGTGGCTGATGTGTCAAGTGAAACACCTGCAATCCTAAAGGTGTCTGGTGCTGGAGGAGTGGCGAGAGATGCTGCAACTGAGGGTGGAGAAAAGGAGCAGGAGGCTAAGGTCTCAGAAGCTTCTATAGATAGAGAATAAGAAGTGCAAAAGTCCTGGCAGTGATCCCTAAGGAATGTGGGATGTCTTCCCAAACTTTGTTTTGGTCAGTGTTGCAGTGGTGTTTGTGTCTATAGGAACACTTTGCTTGGTAGGGCAACACTGTCAGACTTAGCTTACGAGTGTCCGTCTCACTCTTGTTGTTGCTACTTCTTTGCGAGATAGCCATGGAGCGTGTTGGGGTGCATGTTAGGACCATTTAAACACAAGAAGAGGCGGCAATCCATCTCGTACCACTCTTCAAGCTCAACCTTTCTTCAACTCGGATGGAAATGAATGGATTGGTAGGTCCCTAGGATGCTGTTGCTGCTAGACTATGCCAAACGTTGTTGGCTGTGTTGCAACTACAAGCTGCTACAACTGCTGTTGACTGCTACTAGCAGCCACTTGCTGCTGCTGCTGTTGCTGCCTCCGACTGATTCTTTTAACCTGAGCTGGACAATGCTGGTTGCTATTGATGCTGCCGGTTTCTCCTCATAGCAGTCAGAGTGACGTCAAACCGCCCCTCTTTCTCATAAGGACAGCTGAGAGATTCACCAACATCCTGGTCGATATGGATGACCTCCTGATTGTATCTCCTTCAATGGTGGCTGTGAAGGAGGCCAAGGCATCCCTTCAAACTGTATGAAGAACCTTGGTCCTAGAGTTGTGTTCCTTGGGATGGAGATCGTACGTAATCCTCAGTTCCACACACTCTTGCTGCATACGGCACATTACGCCTCTACTTTGGAGGAGCGTTTTGCTGAACTCATTGGTGCAGCTCCCAAAGCCTCCACCCCCATCACACCTGACAGGCAGGATTTCTTCAAGGTGGATGATCGAGCACAGCTGGGGGAGATAATGGATCTCACCTTGTACTTGCCCCTAATTGGCTCTTTGATGTCACGATGACACAACCTGACATCGTCTTCCCCATCAACCTCCTTGCACATTTCTCGCAGTTTCCTCAGGAAAGAAGCCTTCACGCGGCTTCACAAGTGGTGCGGTATGTAGTCTTCACACCACACATCGGACTCTGCTTTGGATGGTAGTGTTCGATAATACTTGACAGCTACATGGATAGTGACCGGGCTTGGAGCCCTAATGGGTGCAGTCGGACATGCTACCTATTTCTGCTGGGTGGGACCGTTGTATCTTGGCGCAGGGGTAAGAACGGCTGCATTACTTGTAGCTCATCAGAGGCTGAGGATGTTGCACTGGGGGCTGCGGCTGATGAGGCAATGTGGCTACACGGTCTGTTTCCTGAGTTGTATCAGTGTGTGCCTTGCATCTTTATGCAATGTGACAACCATAGTGCTCGTGTCATTGCAGATAAATCTGATGTGTTTCATATAGGCACAAAGCACATTACTGTTGAGCATCACATTGTGCATCACCTTGTGGAGTGACATGTGATCTCTAGAATTTGGATTGGCACAAACATGTAGCGCGTTAACTTCCTGACCAAGGCACTGGCGTGCAGATTGTATATGGTGGTCATTCGTTTTGTCACACTTTGTCCCTTGCCTAAGGGTGGCTAAGAGTAGAGTGTGTGAGTATGGACTATTGAGCATCTCGTTGCACACTTGTATTGATTCAGCATGTTTATGGACATGCGTACAATCGGGTCATGGAGGAGTGTTGTAATGTGAGACATATACGTCTGCCTACACATCTTATTGTGACCACTCAGCCTCGTCCATGCTTGAGCAGGTCCTTATTGCGGACCTGGCTGGCGTCGGAGCACTGACAAGATTTTACTCCATCCACGAACAGTTGCGAGACAGCTTCCACAACGTCACGGGTACCTGCTGGGGTACTCTGCAGTTTTGGTGCAGTCACTAGAGTTTTCTTGGTGGACTCACTCTTGAGCCTGATTTGCATCTTTTGCATTTTTTGTCCACCACTCGGTACTGGACCAATACTTGTGACCAATTGTAGTGTCTATCTTGATATTATGCATCTCTAGGTCAAGACGTGTTGCGTTTGTTGGTTTTCACGCATCTCTCTTGTACTCTGTTGTATCCTCCCGGCTTGTATGCATTGGTGTGCAGATGACTGACGACGAGACGCGACGCTGCGGGAGTTTCGTCTGGTGGAGCCGATGCCCATTGAGGCCTACACGCATTTTGCTAGAGCCACCTCCCTCCAACGTGCTTAGCTCCATCGGCAGATCCCCTCAGCAGTCTTGCCGTCGGTAGTCACTGTCGCTGCATATGATGCATGCATGCATCCAATGCTGGGTCTAACTGCGCTATTGCATCTGCAGCGCCATGCTCTGCTTAGGGTCCAATTTTCATATTATTTTGGCACTCTCGGGACCGGGGACTAGCGTAGACGCCGCCTGGGTTTAGGAGGCTAAAACTCATTGCTGTTTTTTTCTAGGTGATTCTGACCACACGACTGCGTTCATAGCTTGCGGATTATGGTATGGTCTAGTTTTCAAGTAAAACAGACGACGTCCGGATTTTGGGCTGTCGGCTGTCTGGCAGGGCTCACCGAGAAAACCCTGCCTGCCAAAAAATAAGTCATTGTTTATTGGCATAGAAACTGAGTAACAAGCTCTATAGAGCTGAGGGGGAGCTAGAACTTGGAGGGGTCTCCCATTGTTCATTCTCACTTTCTAATCGGTCATTTCAAATTTTCAGCTGTTGTCTGGCGCTAGCTCCGGCGCACGCGTTTCTGAGTAACAACACCAGAGCTCTCAGACTTAGAATCTGGTGCACCACACTGAGGGGGCAGCCTAAGCAACGAGCGTGGGTTCCCGCACGCTGCATCAACAACGCTGCTGCCCCAACCTCTATTTGCCTTTTCAGCTTGGTATCAAAGCCAGAGCATAGCAGAACCAGCAAAACAACAGCGAACAGGTCCAGTCAACGCCGGTGATCCCCGGAACGCGCCCGTGCATGGGAAATGGTGCTGGAATTCTTCCAGTAGCGTTGACCCGCCGGGTGACATCTTTCAAAACGCTCCCGATGTGGGAGAAATGCTGCTCAAGTTTTCTTCGGCAGCACTGACCCCACAGCAGTGGTAGTGGTGGTGGACTCGCGGCCGGCACGACCGACCGACGCTAGAGCAGCGCCAATGCACGAGGCGACGACACCGCCAGGAAAGTGACTGCGCATCTGCTGTTGCCAGCGCGGCAGCAGCAGCAGCAACACGCAGCAACCAGCACGCAGCTGGCAAGCAGCAGCTATTGCAGCAAGCAGCAGCAACGACAGCAGCAGGCAGCAGCCGCAGCCCACAGCAGCAGTGAGCAGCGAGCACTAGTGAGCAGCAGCCGGCGGCAGCGGGTTGCAGCAGCTGCAGTGAGCAGCGAGCAACAGCGAGCAATGAGTAGCAAGCAATAGCAGCAGTAGCAGTCGGCAGCAACAGCAGCAGCAGCAGCAGCAGCAGCAAGCAGCAGCAGCCGGTAGTGCACAGCAGCAGCCAGCAGCAAGCAGCAGCAGCAGCAGTTGTGGGTAGTAGCAGCAGCCAGCAGCAGCAGTAGCAGCAGCAGCCGGCAGTAGTACCAGCAGCAGCCGGCAACAGCAGCAGCAGTTATGGCAGCAGCGCGCAGCTATAGTAGCAGTGAACAGTGACAACAAACGAGACAAAAGAAAGAAAAAAAAAATGCAGAACCCCCGCAGACACCACAGCCGAGGGCTGGGGGCAGTACCCCCATCATCGCTACCATTGCTGCAGTAGGAGCACCTGCCGCATCAGCAGCAGCGTGCAACAGCGCTGCTCTAGCAGCGACAACCATGGCCGCAGCAGCTGAAGCAGCACTAGTAGCACCGGCAGCATGCATCAACACGGTGGCAATGGCGGTAGCAGTGACAGCACCAGCGTATGGCAACGCTACAGCATCAAAAGCACTGGCAACAGCAAGAGTAGTTGCAATGATGTCAGCCGCAAGCACTGATGTCACCATTGACATCACTACTGATGTCACTACTGACGTCAGCAACAGCAGCAGCAACAACTGTTGTAGCATAGCAGCGAAATTAGCAGCGGCTATAGTAGAAGCGCAACAACCACTGCTGATGTCAGCCACCCTTGGCTGACGTTACTACTGACATCCCTATTGGCGTCAGCCGCATTGCTTACATCACTACTGACGTCACCAACAAGTTCAACACAACAACAATAAAGTAAAGAACAGAAACAAAAAAACATAGTAAACCATGGCTGAAATTGAGGAAGGGTCCTCCTCTGCGGGAGGACCCATTGGTCCCCCATTTCTGTAGCAACTGCAACACCTGCAGCAACAACAACAGCAGCAGCAGCTGTCGCTGCTCTACAAGCATTAGCAACAGCAACAGCGACAGGTACAACAGCCCTAGTAGCAACCGCTATAGCAGTACAATAGCAATAGCAGCAGCAACCACTACAATAGCACTAGCAGCACTGGCAGCAGCTCCTGCAGCAATAGCCGCAGTAGCATAAGCAGTAACTAAAACAGCAACAACAGCAGCATCCACAATAGCACCAATACCTTACGGGATCTTTCACTGGCCTTGCTGGCTTGACAGATCCACTAGCCACCATACGCTAGCAGCTTGCAACACTAACGCAGCGGCTAGTGGCACTGCAGCCACCGACATAGCTACCGCAATAGCATCGGTTGTTGTAGCAGCAGCAGCAGCAGTAGCAGCATTAGCATCACCGCCCTTCCTTCCACCTAGGCATGCTAGTCCCGTTGTTTCCTCTGCTTCACAATGTTTGGCACAGTAGCATACCCAGCGTCAAAGGCATACTGTGTCTTCATTCCTAGGCCCCGCTCTGGGTGCTAGCCGTAGGCCAAAGGACTTTGAAATCCCACCCCCGCCGCTCACGGCTGGCAAGTAGTTCCAGAGCTGGGAGCTGAGCTTCCACATCTTTTCGCTGGTTGAGGGCCTGTGGCCATACTATGTCCTGCCCTACGAATCCACCCAGGCCAACTAGGCAGATGATGCTAGTCGCACTCTACGTGCCCTCGTCCCCGTCGCCCCTCCGGCTTCACGTCTTGCTCTCAAGCCCTTCCTTGGCGACTTCGCCACAAGAGGTGTTCCCAACCCCGTGGCTGCATGGCACATCCTAAAGCGCCCTCATTGCCTTTCCAGCAAGGCAGAGACCAGCCGCCTGCTTTGGGAGTTCAACTCCCTCCATATGGTGGAGATCTAAACGGTCACCTCCTGCTGGCAATGGGCACAGGACATCCTTCGCCACCTGGGAGATGCTGCACCACCCCCTCTATCCACACTCCTCACCATTAAGCGTGGTGCAACCGATGTGTTTGCTGACGTATTCATCCATTACACCCAAGAAGTTCTTGCCGTGATGGCTGCCTATGGCACCCTAATGCCCTGGGCATACAAGCTCTTTCTATGCATCAAGGAGACTTGTCAAGAGTCTTGCATCCAGCGTAGGGTGGCCCTCACCTCTCCTGCTGTTGCCTCAGTGGCTGTTGCCTCCCCCACGGTAGTTGCGTCCTCCGGCACCTCATCATCCGGCAAGAAGAAACATAGGGGCAAGAAGGGCAAGGGCCCACAGCAGCAGTTGAACAGATCTAGTGGTGGCAGCTTAGTCTGCCACAACTGTGGCCAGCGAGGACACAAGTGGCACACGTGTCCGCTCCCGACAGACGAGGGGCGCGTCATCGCCACCATGTGTTGCCAACGTGAGCCCCGCCTCGCCACCGCTATTGTGACTGTTGTTGCTCCTGTTGTGTCCGCGTCGCTCACTCCCTTTTACCCTCCGACAGCTCAGCCGCAGCATCCGCAACCGTCGGTGCCCAATCTTCCATCACCGGTGCCTCTCTCCTCCTTCTCGGACTCCGTTGCCATCACGCTGCAGACATTCTACTCCATCGGGCCCACCTGCAAGTGTCAGTTGGAGTAGTTCATCGCACTCCATATCAGACTACCTTGCCCTCCTCCCCCTGGAAGTGCGAGTTGCGTCATCGCTAGTGACCTTGCACTGCCATGCATGACATAGTCTGTGCTGCGTTTGTGCCTTGTATCTTTGTTTGTTCCGTTCTCTGTCGTGCCCTCCCCACCTTCTCCTCTTTGTGATAATGATGCCTGGCTGGATGAATGGTAGTCCCGGTTCACACCTTTGTCCACTACATCCGTGTCCCTTACCTACTGCCATGTGACTGTTAGTGACCTGGCGACACCGGTCCAAGACCCCGTTGAGACCTGAATCATCAACTCCGGGGCCACACATCAATTACTGCCTCGCGTAAGGCCTTCAATGTCCTTGGTCCCGTTACTGATGTCTGTGGGGTTCGGACAGGTTCTGGTCAGGTCTTACCCGTTTGCGACATCGGTGTGGTTCGTTTCCGTGGTCCCGCTGGGAATGTCTTCGTGACCGATGTCCTCTTCGTTCCTTGGCTTAAGCTCAGCCTCCTACCTGTCACTGCCATTGATCGCATGAGCATGGATGTACTGCGCTCATGTGTTGTTGGCACTGTGTCATTGCGTCCGTCCGGTCGTATCATCTTGCATGCCACCGCCTGTGGTAACTTGTGGCACGTGACGCACCTATCCGCGTCTCCCACTGTTCCCTCCCCGTCGCCTGACACAGGCCATGTGTTTGTTACTAGTAAACTCTCTCCGCAACAAACACGTCTCCTCCACCACCACCTCTGTCACGTTCAATCTGTCGTTGTCAACAGCATACTCCGCACGCGGCCATCCAAAGGCCTTGTTCTAGCCTCCTTTCCACCGCAGTGTCCCACTGAGTGCATTGAGAGTGCACAAGGGAAGATGCACCAGTCTACCTACCCCCTGTCCTTCTCTTGTGCGTCTGCCCCACTACACTTGGTCCACTCTGATGTCATGGGTCCCCTTTTGACAGAGTCCATCGGGAGCACGGACGCTACGTCCTAACCCTCACGGATGACTACTCTCCCAATCGCTCAGTGTTATGTCTTCGGCCGAAGAGCGATGTCGCCCCCACCGTTTAGGACTGGCTTGTCCACACTCAGCGCGAGTGTAGTCGCCCTCTCTGCCGCTTCCACTCTGAGCGTGGTGGCGAATCTATGGGGGAGACCACACTCTTCCTCGCTTCTCGTGGTATCCATCATGAAACTGCGGCACCTTACGCGCCAGCCCAGAATGGCACCTTTGAGCAGTGGAACCGCACCATGGCCATCGTCGTCCGCACCATGCGGGTTGAGTCTAAACTTTCACATGGCCTATACATCGAGGCCATGACTTACATGACGTGGGTCTGGAACTGGATTCTCCACGGGCCCCTTCTCCATCAGTCCACACCATACCAGCACTGGCGTGGCAAGCGAGCTGACCTCTGCCCGGCTCGCGTCTAGGGCCACGTAGCAATCGTGTGGTTGCCTACCCCACACCAGGGCGTCAGGCTTAAGCCTTGAGACCGTCCGAGCACCTTTCTTGGCATCTCGCGTCAGTTGAAGGCGTGGCCTCGATGTCCCTCCCATCACATGGGGGAGTGGTGGGTACGTCTTGCTTCCAACCCCTTCCAGGTGTCACATGGTCTGCACCCGCCGGTCCTCACGGGCCGGCTATCCCGCACGTGTCTGCTTGTCCCTCCGGGCCAGCTGAATCATCTACGTCCGCTGGCCCTTCTGAGCCGGCCACCCCGTCTACGTCCACTCGCCTCTCGTAGGCGGCCACACCGCCTGTGTCCGCTAGCCCTTCTAGGCCAGCCACCCCGTCTGTGTCCGATGGCCTCTCTGAGCCGGCCGCTCCGTCTGTGTCTACCAGCCCCTCCGAGTCTGCTGCCCCGCCCGTGTCCTCCAGCCCTACAGGCCGGCTGCCCCATCCATGTCTGCAAGCCCCTTTGAGCCAAATGCCCCGTCTGTGTCTGCTCCCCCCTCTGACTCGGCCACCCTGTTCTCATCTGCTGACATCTCTGAGCTGGCCGCTCGGTCCGTGTCCACGAGCCCCTCTGAGCTGGCTGCTCCGCCCGAGTCGGCCAGCCCCTCTAGGCCGACTGCTCCGTCCATCTCTGCCTACCCCACCGGGCTGGCCGCTCCGTCCATGCGGCACGCTACACGCTTGGTCCGGGTAGGAGCCTTTGACCCAGGCCGACAATAAGCACTCAGGCCACCGCCTCGCGCCCTCTCGCACCAAGATTCCCCTGTAACCCCGTAAGGCTCCTTGCCTCCGGGTGGACCCACTCCCATAGTCGTGAGTGGGGACCGTGGCACCAAGGCTCTTGGCTTGACCACATTGTCACTCGCCACCGACTTGCATCCGGGGTCGGCCTTAGGCTATGCCTTTCTCCATCAAGAGCACCAATGTGCCGTCCCCGACACTCACATGCCTGCCACCTGTGGTAGGAAACGTTCACACCCTCATTGTCCTCTCCAAAGAGTGAACAGAGGACCCAGCCATCCTACGTGAGCCTCAGGAGTCTACCAAGGCCCCACACTAGGAGGTTGCATGCGTTGACAAGCTTGCCGCCATTCGGCAACATCATGTCTACGAGCTTGTCGACCTTCCCCCCGTCTAAAAGGCCATCGGTGCCAAGTGGGTCCTTCGGCAAAAGTGGAAGCTAGACGGATCCATGGACAAGTACAATGCCCCTCTTACGACCAAGGGATTTTCCCAGGTCCCTAAGGTTGACTATGACCAGTTCTTTGCCCCGGTCGGTCGGTTCTCCATTAGCCGGGCGTTGTTCAGCCTGGCACGGGTGTGAGCTGCATCAGATGGATGTGAGAAATGCCTTTCTCCGTGGTTCATTGGAAGGCAAGGAACACTACATGGTGCAGCCTCTAGGCTTTGACGATGGCTCTGGCAAGGTCTGGAAGCTACAAAAGACCCTCTATGGCATGAAACAGTCACCGTGCTGCTCAAATTAGGAGATCAGTCATACACTTCTCAACGGTGGCCTCCTTCGCAAAACTATTGTCCCTGCATTGTTTACCAGCCCGCAAGGCCAGCCCATTGTCACTGTCCTGGTCTATGTTGACGACGTGCTCATCGTGTCACCGGATGCAGCTGCCATCCAGTGGGTCAAGGACCTGCTGCATGCCGACTACCAGATGGACCTCGGGTCAACACAAATATTTCTAGGCATGGAGCTTGAGCACGTCCATCAAGCCGCCTACATCCAGACCTTGTCCGAGCACTTTGCTGAGGGCCTGTCCCTTGTGCTGAGAGCATCCTCACCCATGTCGCCCGATGGTCAAGCGAAGCTAAAGAGCTCTGATCCAGTCGTGGTGGGGGAGCCAGTCAACGTGGTTTGACCACATATCTACGTGACATCGGGTCACTGATGTTCCTGGCGATAGCGATGCGTCCACATATTGCGTTAACCATCAACCTCCTTGCCCAATTGTCTGAGGAGCCACGTCACCTCCACTTCAAGGCCGCGATCGGAGTACTGCGCTATGGCATCTCAACCGCACGATGAGGCTTCATGTTCTGTTGACAGCCGTCCGTTGTTGTAATGAGCTACATCGACAATGACTGGGTCGAAAGTCCAGACGGTAAGAGTCGTACTGGCTGGATCTTTCTTGTTGGTGGCAGAGCCGTGTCCTAGCGTAGCGACAAGCAATGTTGCATTGCACGTAGCACTATTGAGGTTGAGTATGTGGCCCTTGGTTCTAGTGCATGTGAGAGTGTGTGGTTGCATCGCCTGTTGTCTGAGTTGCATCAGTAAGTCGTATCAATAACGTTGCACTATGACAATGAGAGTGCCATGGCCATTGCTGACAATGACGGCATGCATCACACATGCACAAGAACATCAATGTTGATAATCACTATGTGCGTTCATTGTTGTATTACGGCAGCATCAGCATTGTGTGGATTGAGACGGTACGACTATTGGATAAATTCTTGACCATGGCACTCAAGCGTGACTGTTCAAGAAGGCTATGAGTGCGGTTGCTGTGCATTTATGAGGTCCTCTCTCTCTCTCTCTCTCTCTCTCTCTCTCTCTCTCTCTC
>SZWC01015688.1:4136-16397 GCA_023375785.1 Penium margaritaceum | reverse complement strand
GGGGGGGGGGGGTGGTGGTTGTGGCCGTGGTAGGGGCAAGGGCACCGGCGGCCCTGGCGCTGTCGGCCAAGGCAGCCATGGCAAGGACAAAGGCACTGGCAGCACCTCCTATGCCTCCTCCACTCCCAGCACTGTTGCGTGTTGGAACTGTGGCTCTCTCGGCCACTCTACACCCAACTGTCCGTCACCACCGGACAACAAGCGCCTCGTCTCCACCATGCGTGCTCACTGGGTACGCTCCTCCAATGGGTCCAGGAGCGCCGCTCGTGCAACCGCCGCCACTACCTCGTCTGGTCGGGGCACACCCGTCACTACCGAAGCCGCTGTCTACAGCACTGCTGCTATTCCACCCCCATTTCCTTACCCCTGGGGCTGGCCCCCGAGGTATGGCGGGCCAATCTTCTACGCCCCCTCATCTGGCATCTACTATCCTCCCAGCTGGGCGTCTCCATCCTACCCGCCCCGTCGCCTGACCTCCGGGGCCGTCATCACTCCTATCCGCCCGACGATGCACGTCAGTTGGACGCTGCGCTTTCCCACGCCGCTCATCAGCGCAACCTTTGAGATCAGGGAGGTGAGAGTGTAAGCTTTGGGTCAGAGCCTCTTGTGTCTGTCGTTGATGGGGCGTTGTGTGGCTCTGCGTCCGGCCACATTCTTGGTTGTCCTCCTGTCGATGTTTCGTGGATTGAAGAGTGGCAGTCAGTGCTCTTGCCTCGCTGTCTTGCTTCCTATGGTCAGCGCTTCTCTCCGGGCGCCGCCTTTGCCGCAGTTAGTCATGACCCCTCCACTGTTCGTGCGTCGGGTGGCTTCTAGATTCTTGACTCAGGCGCCACCCACCACATGACCTCGTCGCACATGTCCTTTTTCTCTCTGGCTCTGGTTGGTTTTGTTTGCTTTGTTCTCACTGGATCTGGCCAATTGCTCCTGGTCCAAGGGGTTGGTGTTGTACGCTTCGTTGGCCCAGGTGGGGAAATGTTTTTACCAGACGTCCTGTATGTCCCATCGCTAGAGCTGAGTCTCCACTTTGTTAACGACACTCGACGACTAGGGCATGGACTTCTCGTCCAGTCGCGGCATTGCATCTGTCTCACACCGCACTTCTGGCCGCATTATCCTGCAAGGCACTCCCTGTTACCGTCTTTTCCGTGTTCCCACATTTGCACCCTCTCCCGCCACCACTGCACATGTGCATGTTGCGCGCTCCCTCACACCTGATCATGCACAGCTGCTGCATCGCCGCCTGTGCCACATCCACACTGCTGCCATTGACAGTCTTCTTCATGTTCTTCCTGCCAATGGCCTTGATTCTGCTACTTTCCCTGCTCCTTGTCCTCTTGACTGTCTCGACTGTGCTTAGGGCAAAATGCATCGGTCTCCTTTCTCCACCTCTAAATCTTGCACTTCTCACCTTCTTGACCTGCTGCATGCTGACATCATAGGCCCCTTCCCTCATGACTCTCTTAGGGGTGTCGGCCGTTACGTTCTTTGTCTCAAAGATGAATTTTCCCGCATGCATTGGGTCTTTGCACTCAAACAGAAAAGTGACGTTTGTTCCACTCTTGAGTCCTGGCTTCCCTTGACTGAGGTCGCCTGTGGTCGATGTCTTCGTGTCTTTCCTTGCGATCGTGGAGGTGAATTCATTGGTCCCACCTCTTGCTTTCTCTCCACTCGTGGTGTGACCATGGAAACTACCGCTCCCTACACACCTCAACAAAACAGTGTGTCTGAGTGCTGGAATCGAACACTTGCCAATGGTGTGCGTACCCTTCTCAGTGCCTCTGACCTTCTTCCCTTGTTTTTCTTTGAAGCCATGTCCTACATGATGTGGGTCTGGAACCGTTTTCCATACGGTCCCCTCCGTGCGGACCTGCGCCTGGCTTGCTTCTGGGGCTGTGTTGCTACCGTCTCGCTCCCTGAGGATCTTCGTGATGGCAGAATCAGTCCGCATGCTCGCTTGTGCACTTTTCTCGGGGTCTCGGCCATGTCCAAAGCCTGACGCTTATGGGACCCCAATTGCGCACGTGTTTTTTGGCCTCGTGACGCTCTCTTCTTTGAGGATGTCTTTCCTCGCAATCTGTCTCACGTCGCTTCACCCTCTTCTCTGTCCTTGCTTCGTCAGCTTGGGGGGATGGGTCTCTTCCAGCCTCCGGTCCCGCGGGGCCACCCCCTGTTGACTTGGCTCCTTCCTCTCCCGACTCTCATATTCATGCACCTGACACGCCCAACCCTGACACACTCCTTAGCACTCTGACTGCATCCTCATCCACTCGTGCCACAGAGTCTTCCCCTTCTTTGTCCTCTGAATCTACGCCAGGCCCTCCCAGCGATCCACCACTGTCTGCTGACACTCTGGCACAGTCACCCCCACTCACTGTCGTCGAGCCTCCTCCTCATCCACTTCTACAACCAACAGTTGTCTCTAGTGAGACTATTACTCCATCAGTCATGGATGCGTCTCCAGTCGTATCTGAGCCCTACACTCATGGAGGACGACTTCGTCCACTTCCACAGTGCTCTGTCACACTGTCCTCTTAGAGTCGCACCCGCTCTAGTGCACCTCCTGCGACAACTTGCTCCGCGGCCAGACCCACTGGCCTTGATGTACTAGGACTTGCTGTAAGCGTGGTCCACCCTGACTCAGCATTGGGCTATGAACTTGTTGCTCATGAGTTCCACAATGCTTTGGATGCCTCAATCCCTTGCTATGTCGCCGCGTGCTTTGCAGCCAGTGGCCTTCCATCACTCCCTGCAAAGCCTACCACAGTGCACCAGGCAAGAGAGGCAGCTGATGCTGACCTCTAGGAAAAGGCTATGCAAGAGGAGCTCACTGCGTTGACCGAGCATAAGGTCTTCGAACTTGTTGATCTCCCAGCAGGTCGCAAGGCAGTTTCAGCCTACTAGGCACTTCGGAGGAAGCTAGAGCCTGATTGTACGATTGATAGGTACAAGGCACGACTCACCGCCAAGGGATTCTCCCAAGTTCCTGGTGTCGACTTTGATGAGACGTTTGCCCCTGTGCGGCGCTACACCACCGCTTGAGCTCTTTTGAGCCTTGTCTCCCAGCATGACAAGGAATTGGAGCAGATGGACGTCAACCATGCATTCTTGCACGAACGCCTTGATAAGGAGATCTACATGGTGCAGCCCCCAGGCTTCACAGATGGAACAAAGAAGGTCTGGCGGTTGCGTAAAGCCCTCTACGGGCTCAAGCAGTCCCCTCGCTGCTGGAACTTGGAGATCTTGGCCACCCTTGAGAGGGGTGGCTACCGTCATACCACTATCGACCCTACACTCTTTCTGAGTGCACCCTCGCGACCCCTCGTAGCCATCTTGGTCTACGTGGATGATCTCCTCACTGCTTCACCTAGCTCCACCGCTATGCAGTCAGTCAAAACCCTGTTGCAATCCACATACAAGATGAAGAATTTGGGTCCAGCTCGGGTGTTTTTGGGCATGGAGCTTGAGCGTGACCGCCAGAGCCGGACACTGCACGTACACTAGGCCGCCTACATTCATAGTCTGGGGGAGCGCTTCTCCTCCATGCTCGCTGACACTCCCACAGCGCTGACACAAAAGCAAACGCTAGGCAGCATGTTGGGATAGCAGCGTTGTTGATATAGCGTGCGGGCTTCCACGCTCGTTGGTTAATTCTGCTGCCCCTTCAGTCTGCTGCTCTAGAGTCTAAGTCTGGAAGCTCTGGGTTTGTTACTCAAAAATCCACGCGCCAGTGTTAGCGCCTGAACGCAGCTGAAAACTGAAAGTGACTTATTAGGAATGAGGAATGAGCAACAATGGGAGATCCCAAGTTGTAGCTCCCCCCAAGCTCTGTAGAGCTTGTTACTCAGCTGACCAGCCAAACAGAAAACAGACCTAGACCTATTTTCTTGCAGGCAGGGTTTTCTTGGTGAGCCCTGCCAGATGGCCGACAGCCCAAAACCGGGGCGTCGTCTGTTTTGCATGAAAACTGGACCATACCATAACATCGACGCTGCAAACGCAGCCATGCGTTCAGAAACAGCTAGAAAAATAGCATCAAAGAGTTATGGCTACCTGAACCCAGGTAGTGCCTAAGATGGTCCATGATGTTTAACAGTGTCACGCAACATGAGACATGGACCCTATGCAGAGCATGGCGCTACAGACGCAACGGTACAGTCAGATCCAGCGCCTAATGCATGCAGACAGCATCTGCGGTGGCAATGACCACCGGCGGCCTGACCGCGGAGGAGGCCTGCCGATGGAGCTAGGCACGTCGTCAGGGAAAGGAGGCTCCAGCGAACTGCAAGTAGGCCTCAGCGTGTGTCGGCTCCAATGGACGACACTCCACCAGCGTCGAGTCTTGCCGTCAGTCATCTGCACGCCGATGTACACAAGCTACGAGGACATAACATAGCACAATGAGGATGCACAAAAACCAAAACTCCCCCATGACTCACAAGTGTAATGCACATGGATGGGCAGAGACCCAGTCAACAATCAGACTCCCCTAGGGCATGTAGAGACGCAGGCAAGGACAAAGAGGGTAGCTCACGGACGCACACCGACCGAACTCACAGCCTTCTTGAAGGAGTCGTGCTTCAGTGCCTTGGTCAAGAAGTCAACCAGCTGCCGTGCTGTCTCAACCCACACAATGCTGATACTACCGTAATGCAACAACAAACGCACATAGTGATACTCAATGTTGATGTGCTTTGTGCGTGTGTGATGCACGCCATCATTGTCGGCAATGGCCATGGCACTCTCATAGTCACAATGCAATGTGATGGATGCAACGGACAAATGCAACTCGGACAACAGACGACACAACCACACACTCTCACACACACCTGAGTCAAGGGCCACGTATTGAGCCTCAACAATGCTGCGTGCAATGCACCCCTGCTTGCCACTGCGCCAGGATCCAGCCTGTGTGACTCTTACCGTCCACACTGTCGGCCCAGTCACTATCGGTGTAGACCACCGTGACCACAGACGGCTTGCGGCGGAACATAAGACCACGCCGAGGAGTCGAGACGACATAGCTCAGTACTCAAATCGCGGCGTCGAAGTGGAGGTGACGCTGCTCCTGAGAAAACAAAGCCAGGAGGTTGACGGAGAACGCGATTTCTGGGCGTGTCGTCGTCGCCAGGAACATCAGTGACCCAATGACTCAGAGATACATGGTCACGTCAACTGGCTCCCCCACAATAGTTGGATCACGACTCTTGAGCTTCACCTCACCATCAAATGACATGGGTGAAGATGCGCTTGGCACAAGGGGCAGGTCCTCGGTGAAGCAAGTGGACAGGGTCTGCACAAAGGCAGCCTCGTGGACGTGTAGAATACCCTGGGAGCGATCATGCTCAAGCTCCATGCCTAGGAAGACTCGGGCAAACCCGAGATCCTTCATCTGGTAGGCAGTGTGCATCAGTTCCTTGACATGCTAGATGGCAGCCATGTCCGGCGACGCAATGACTAGATCGTCGACGTAGACCAGAAAAGCGGCGAAGGTCTGGCGTCGCGGGCTGACAAATAGTGTGGGGTCAGCGGTGATGTGCACGAGGCCACCGCGAAGGAGTGTGCTGCTTCAGGCCATACAGGGCCTTCTGCAGCCGCAGGACTCTCCCAGTGATGTCGTCGAAGCGTGGGGACTACACCATGTAGAGCTCCTCACCCTCCATCGAGCCATGGAGGAAGGCGCTGCTCATGTCCATGTGATGTACTTCCCACCCATGCTGGGCAACCAAGGTGAAGAGCGCCCAGCTAGTGGAGAACCGACCAACTAGGGCAAAGATCTGGTCGTAGGCGACCCCGGGGACCTGAGCAAACCCCTTGGTTGTGAGGCGGGCCTTGTACTTGTCCAAAGACCTGTCCGGCTTCCATTTGTGCTGGAAGACCCACTTGGCACCGATGGCCTTCTGACCTAGTCAGAAGGTCGACGAGGTCATACACGTGGTCGAGGCCCTTGGCCGGATGGGTGCGGAGCATGCTATTGATGGCAGCATAATGGACGTAGCAAAGGTGGCGATGCAAGAGGCGAGTGTGCGGCGGAGAGAGCATAGTAGTGACAAAACACATGGCCTGTGGCAGCAGACGGGGAGGGGACAGAAGGAGAGGTGGACAAGCGAGGGACATGCCATAGGTTGCCACGGGCGGTGGCGTGAAGAACGACAAGACCAGACGGATGCAACAACACAGTGCCAGCACCACGCAAGTGCACTACGTCCATGCTCATGCGGTCAAGGGTCGTAACAGACAGATGGCTGAGCTCAAGACCTGGGACGAAGAGGATATCGATCACGAAGACATCAGCGGCAAGACCACGAAAAACGAACGACGACGACACCACGGACAGGTAACACCTGTCCGAAGCCCGTCTGGACACCGGATACATCGCCAATAGGACCAAGCATACTAAAGGCCTCGCAAGAAGCCGTCATGTGATGCGTGACTTCGGAGTCGATGATCCAGGTCTCGGCAGGGTCCTGGCCCGGTGTCGCCAGATCACTGACAGTCACATGGCAGCAAGTGACAGACACGGACGCAATGGAAGGGGACGCGAACCGAGACTGCCAATCATTAAGCCACACAACGTCATCATGAAGGGGGGCAGAGGAGTTCATAGAATATGGCAAGACGGATGAGGGAGCAGGACACAACCGCAGCTCAAGCTCAGTCATGCATGGCAATGGGGACGAGCAGGAAGTGACGCAACTCGCACTTCCCTGTGGGGGAGAACGAGGCAGACAAAGCTGAAGCACAATTGACTGCTCCAGTTGACGCTCACGCGTGGACGGCCGAACAATGTAGATTGAGTGCAGAGTGATGGCGCCTAAGCCAAAATAGAAGGAGGAGGTGAAGGGAACGGAAGCACCGATGGCTGCGGATGAATCTTCCATGGAGCTGGCATCTCCGGGACCGGTGTCGCAGTCGGAGGAGTGGAGCTGCTGCACAGGGTTGCCACGTCAGGGGCGGTGACAGCTACGGCGGCAGAGGCAAGACGACGCTCCCGTTGGCGACACATGGTGGCCATGACGCGCGCCTCGTCCATCGGTAGCGGGCACGTGTACCACCCGTGCCCTGGCTAGACACAGTTGTGGCAGACCAAGCCAGCACCGATGGACCCAGTCGACTGCTGCTGCTGCTGCTGCTGACCCTTGCCCTTCTTGCCCCGGCGCTTCTTCTTTCCCAGCAATGAGGAGTTTGTGGAGGTAGGTGCTACGGGGGAAGCGACGGTGATGGAATCGACACCAGGGGATACAAGGGCCTCTGTACGCTGGAGACGGAACACATGGTGAGCTTCCTCAATCCGGAGGAAGAGCTCGTATGCCCAGGGCATGAGGGTGCCCTGGGCCGCTATGGTGGAGAGGACATCTTGGGAGTAGAAAAAGAAGACATCTGCGTACGTGCCGGTGGGACCGCGCTTGATGGTGAGGAGCGCGGCCAGAGAAGGTGGACCAGAGGTGCCTAGGCGACGGAGGATGTCCTCAGCCCGCTGCCAGTAAGCGGTGACTATCTCGATTTCCCCCATGCGCAGGGACTTGAACTCTCGCAGCAGACGGCTTGGATGGAGCCGTACGGGAGGGTGTAGTATGCCCACAGTCCCTCGCCCTGCGCCTAGATGCAAAAACTGAGCTCCTAACTTCGGAACTGCTCGTCGACCTAAAGCGGCGGGGGCAGCGTCTCAAATTCCTTTTGCCTGCGGCTGGCGCCCAGAGTGGGACCAAGGACGGTGGTCACTATATGCCGCTGGCGGTGAGCCTACTACTGGGCGAGATAATGTGTGGCAGCAGACAGAGCGGGGCTGGCGTGCCTGAGAGGAATGAACGGTTGGGGCACTAGTGGCACTCTGTGAGGCCAGTGGCTGCAGTGCTACAAGCTGCTGTGTAAAAGCGGCGAGCTGTTACTGAATGGCAGTCAGGTGATTAGAGGTGCCGTCGATGACACGTGTGGGCTACTACTATTGCTGCTGCTGTAGCTATTGTAAGAAAGGGGGGCTGGGGGTCCACCCAACAGAGGAGGATATCTCCCCACTCGGGCTATTAGCCATGGTTGGTTTTCGTGCCCCTTTCTTTGATTTTTTTTGTGCTGCAGACGTCAGCACTCACGTCAGCCTACGACGGCTGACGTTAGCAGCTCCCACAACGTTATGTCAAGGGCTGTTGCTGTAAGGGTTCTCTCCCCCCCCCCTTTTCCCCCTTTTTTGTTGATGACATTAGCAGTGACGTCAGCAATGGGATGCTGACATCAGCAGCGGCCATTGTTGGGTCCGCTACTGCAGCTGTTGTTACTACTAATACTACAGCTGTTGTTGCTGCTACTATTGTTGGTGCTGTTGCTGCTACTACTACTGCTACTGCGATTGCTGCTATTGCTGCTGTTGCTACGGCTGTTGTTGCTGCTGCTGCTGCGGTTGCTGTTGCAGTAGCAACTGCTACTATTGCTGCTGCGTGCTGTTGCGATTCTTGTGGCTGCTGCAACAGATATGGCAGCTGCTGCAGCCGCACCGAAGGCACTGGTGTGGTGGGGGATTTTTTATTTTTCTCCTTCGTCTATCACAGCGAGCTTCGTTGCTCGCTGTGGGTAGCGGGCTGCGAGCAGCGAGCTCACTACTCGCTGCCAGCAGTCCGTTGCTCGTTGCGAGCAGTGGGCTCGCTGCCTGCAACCCGTCGCTCGCAGCGAGATGCGGGCTGCGAGCAGCAGCAGCCACTGCTGGCCGTTGCCGGCTGCTACTCGTTACTCCTGCTTCTGCAGCCGACTGCTGCTGCTACTTGCTACTGTGGCTGCTACAGCCTGCTGCTGCAATTGCTTGCTGCTCCTACTGCTCGCAGCCGCTACTGCTTGCCGCTGCTGGTGTTGCTTGCTACCACTGCTGCTGCTACTGTAAGCTGCTGCTGTTGACCACCGCTGCTTCTTGTTGCTGCGGGCTGCTCCTACTGTGAGCTGCTACTGCTGCCGGCTGCTGTTGTTGCACGTAGCTGCTACTGGCTTCTGCTGCCACTGCTCGTTGCTGTTGCCTGTCGCTGATGCTGCTGCAGGCAGCTACTGCTGCTTGCTGGTGCGAGTCACTGCACCTGGGTGGCATTGCCGCGTGCGCCGTCGCCCGCAGCTGTTGGACGCGACCTGCCGCTCACCTCCTCACGTCACGCGTGGGGGTCAGTGCTGCCGGAAAAATCCAACAACATTTTCCCAGGCCCAGTGGCCGTGGGAGAAAATCTGATGGCGCCACCAGGCTGGTCAATGCTCTCGGAAAAAATCCGGCAGCATTTCCCCTGCACTGGCGCGTATGGGGGTCCGCCGGCAATGTCTGGCATCTGTACACCCGTCTTCTACAACTGTTGCTACGCTCTGGCTCAGATACCAAAAAGGAAACGCTAGGCAACAGGTTGGGGCAGCAGTGTTGTTCATGCATATGCAGGCTTCCACGCTTGTTGCATCAGTCTGCTGCCCCCTCATTATGGTGCTCTAGAGTCTAAGTCTGGAAGCTCTGGGTTTGTTACTCCAAAATGCGCCCGCCAGTGTTAGCGCCATAAAGCAGCTGAAAACTTTAAGTGACTGATTAGGAATGAAGAATCAGTAATAATGGGAGACCCCTCCAAGTTCTAGCTCCCCCCCAGCTCTGGAGAGCTTGTTACTCAGCTAACCAACCAATCAGAAAACAGACCTAGACCTATTTCCTCGCAGGCAGGGTTTTCTCGGTGAGCCCTGCCAGACGGCCGATAGCCCAAAACCCGGGTGTCGTCCGTTTTGCATGAAAACTGGACCATACCATAATACCGACGCTGCGAACGCAGTCGTGCGGTCAGAAACGACTAGAAATACAGTAGCAAAGAGTTATGGCTGCCTGAACCAAGGCAGTGCCTAAGATGGTCCATGATGTTAAACAGTGTCACGCAACATGAGACATGGACCCTATGCAGAGCATGACGCTGCAAACGCAACGGTATAGTCAGATCCAGCGCCTGACGCATGCAGAGAGCATCTGCGGTGGTAGTGACCACCGACGGCCCGACCGCCGAAGAGGCCTGTCGATGGAGCTGAACACGTCGCCGGGGAAAGGAGGCTCCAACGAACTGCGAGTAGGCCTCAACGTGCATCAGCTCCACTGGATGACACTGCAGCAGCGTCGAGTCTCGCCGTCAGTCATCTCCATGCCAATGTACACAAGCCGGGAGGACACAACAGAGCACAATGAGGACGCGCAAAAACCAACAGACACCTATGACGCCATCTGGGCAACGCTTGCTGAAGTCGCTCGACATGACTCAGCTGGGGGACACGGTCAAGGTCACCGATTACCTCAGTGTGATCGGGTCTCTGATGTACCTCACTACCACCACCCGAGCGGACGTGGCCTTCGCGGTCAATTTCCTTGCTCAGTTCTCCCTGCAGCCCCGACAGAATCATCTCGTGGCTACACTGCGTGTTGTTCGCTATGCAGTGCCCATTGCGCGTATGACTGTGCTACAGATCACAACCCTCACGGGTAGTAGATGGATACACTAACAGTGATTGGGCTCATGATGCAGACGCACGTAGCCGCAATGGCTATATCTTTCTCGTGGCTGGGACCGCTTTCTTATGGAAAAGCGGCAAGCAGGGTTGTGTTGCGCGCAGCTCCAGTGAGGCTGAGTATGTCGCCCTTGGCGCAGGTACGTGTGAGAGTATCTGGCTTTCTCGCTTGCTTGAGCAGCTTTGCGTGCCCATCCGCAGCATCACATTGCGCTCCAACAATCAAAGCACCAACGCGATTGCTGAACATGACAGCATGCATCATTTACGCACAAAGCACATCAACATAGAGCATCACTTTCTACATGAGTGCATTGCCGTAGGAGATGTCCAGGTCGTCTGGGTCGACATGCGTCAACAGCATGCAGACTTTCTTACCAAAGCTCTCAGCAGTGGGATGTTCAAGGCAGCTGTGCATGCAGTTGGCTTGTTGCGTGCGCGCGATGCTCGTGGCTGCATTGACACTCTCTTGTCCATCCCTCGTACTTTGCTCCTTTGTGTGGTGTGTGGGTTGTTCGTCTGTGGGTCATGGGGGAGTGTTGGTTTGTCTGTCAGACACGCAAGGGACCTCTTTACTCTTTCCATTTACACACACACACACACCATTCTTGCAGGTGACTGAGCAGAACTGAAGTTATGGAGCCATGCATCACTGGTGTCTCTACCGGGTGCAAGATTGGTGGGCTCGATCATGCTCAGCTTTGCAAGAGAATCTCTCGCTGCTCTCAACATTTGGTGATGAGCCAGAGGATGGCTGAAACATGAGAGATTACTTATAGATGCATGCTCCACATACGCTCGTGGTCGATGTGGATTCTGGTTTCATGTCTCTGCATGTTGTGCTAGCTTTCTGGTTCTTGCCCGGGTTGCTGATCCTACAGGGTCACACGCTCAGTCGCTCTGAGGTGTGAGAGACCACGGCGGCGTTTTAGCCAACCGGTTCGGTTCAACCCTGGGGTGGCGGCTGGGCCCCACTTCGAGCTCTTCGAGTGGGTGGCCCGGTCAACCGCGACTAAGAGTTCGCTGGTCACATACTCTCGTTACTTGTCTCTCGCTAATTTTTCAAGTGTTTTTCCACCAACTGCTTGCCCCACCCGTTGCCATGGCTGTTGTGTGTGTTGAGCTTGCATGGTGGCAAGTGCGTGTAGGCTAGTTGCCACCACCTACGGGCAGCATATGCAACAACAGTGCCTGTCGGCGGCACCACTCCCGACGAGGTCTGCCGATGGAGCTGAGCACGAAGGAGGGAGGAGGCTCCAGCAAACTGCGTGTAGACCTCGGTGTGCGTCGGCTCCACCGGACAACACTCCATCAGCGTCGCGTCTCGCTGTCAGTCATACGCACGCCAATGTACACAAGCCGGGAGGACACAACAAAGTACAAGTGAGAGATGTGAGACAAAAACCAACAGCAACAAGGGTAAGAAGCCTCTTAGTAGTATTGAGCCAATGTAATCACTATGAGAATCGAAGAGAGCTGCTTGCAGAGCCAAGCGCTTAAGTCTCATTCTGCACAACTAGAAGAAGTAAGACTGGTGAAGTGAAGAGGGAGGTTGGCCTGCATGAGTGCGGACCTAGTTCTAGGCACATAGGGCCATGTGCTGCAGCAATGTTGGTCCGTTCTCATGCAAAGGTGCATGCAAGTGAGTAGAGGCCAGTTTACGCTGGTCGTTGCATCGTGATGTCAGTTCTTGTACACCAACACCAACAGGAACGCAGGGAGGAAGGGAGAGGGAGGGAGGGAGGGAGGGAGGGAGGGAGGGAGAGAGAG
>SZWC01015687.1:20779-33247 GCA_023375785.1 Penium margaritaceum | reverse complement strand
AAAAATGGGCCAATCGCGTCGCGACCATGACAGCAGTGGACAATGTCGCATCCTCAAGTGGTGACCATGATTAGGATCCTCCGATCGCACGATTGTGAAGCTTCGTCAGCTACTATCACTAGAAACTAAGGTGTGTGTGTGTGTGTGTGTGTGTGTGTGTGTGTTTTGTCATAATGAGTTGTCCACAAACACCTTGTCCTACTGTGCTCCTTTCCCGTGATGATGCTTGTAGGAGAGCTGAGTCTGCTTGTGACAACAATGGTCCTGACAATAGTAATTAGCCTGACGATTCATCAATTTGTGCTATTTGTCATTGTTCTAATTCCTTTGTTGATCGTCCAGTAAAGGTAGAATGCCATGTGGCCAGTTCCTCTGTATTGACATTAAGTCGTGGGACAAGTGCCACTTGCATCATTGACTCTGGCGCCACCCATCACGTAATCTGCCATTGTAGTGGTTGTTTGGTCCTCGGTCTCGTCGCGTCAGTTGAGTCTGCTCGCATAGGGTATTGTCAGTCATTGCCTGTCCAGGGCGTCAGGATAGTGTCTTTGGATGGTCCGACTCCCCCCTTGTACATTTCAGATACCCTCTTTGTTCCTACTCTCGAGCACGGCCTCCTCCATATTCGTACATTAACTAGGATGGATCTCTTTGTTGAGCACTCTACTGTCTCAGCCACTACGACGACCCTCGATACTCGTGTTACATTTCATTGTGCCTGAGTTATCAATGGCTTGCATCATGTGTATTTTTGCACTCCCTCTGCCTCCTCTCCTTCCTCTATATCTATGCATGTGTTTGTCACTGGTGATCCCTCTCCCGAGCACAAACATTTGCTACACTGCCGCCTTTGCCATTTGACCTCAGAAATTGTATCCAAGCTCATTTAAACTCAGCCAATTCTTGGTCTTGAACCGGCCTCCTTCAAGAAGCTGTCCAAGACCGGTTGTCTCCTTCGTGCTCAGGTTCGAATGTGTCACTGCACTTATCCTAACTCCGCCTTCCAGACACTGCATCCACTTGACATGTTCCACTATGATCTTCTCGGTCTCCTCCCTGTCAAGTCTCTCTCAAATTGGGGTCGATGTATCATCACCCTGACTAATGAGTTCACCCAGATGAGGTGGGTCCACAGCCTCAGCCATAAGAACAATGCTGTCTTGTTACACCCTCCATAAGTTTCCCTCGGATCATAGTGGTGAGATCTTAGGCAAGGTAGACACCTTCTTTGTTGAGCACGGTGTTCTTAGCTCTCTGGCCCTGCTAGCCCATAGCAGAGAGGCGTATATTAGGTTTAGAACCATACTATAGAGGATATGTTGTGTGTTGTATAGTCTGAGTGCTATCTTCCTGAATTCCTTACATTTGAGGAGTTCTCCTTCATGATTTGGGTTTAGAACCCCCTACCACATAGTCCCCTTCTAGACTACCGTCCTGAAAGTCATATTCGTGTAAAATAATTATTTAGGTTTGCCCTTGTGTTCCATAAATAATTGCTGAGTGTTTGGGCGAATCATGGATGAAATTATGTGCTATGCAATCATTTCGCCCAAAATTTTCACATTGATATTGCAAGTGTACAAAACAAGTTTTCGCCCATGTCGTTCTCACTTTAATTGTGTGAAGGCCGGGTTTACAAACATGTGCACTTGAATTTCAGCTCACGGGAAAAAAGAAGTTCATGGATGCAAACAAGTTCACGAGGACGAAGAGGTACGACCAGGTCTAGGGCTGACATCACTACGGACCGCATCGGGTAACCCAAGTAGCGGATGATCCAACGGTGGGCCGGTTTTTTGCACTCGAATGTCCAAACTCGGACTTCGACTGACGATGACGACGTCGCGATGAGCGACGAGGTTAGGGCAATGGGCGAATTTAAGAAGCAGACAATTAATGGGTACGCACTTTGGGTTACAATATAAGAAATAGAAAAGTACCCGATTTTGGGAGGATATGAAAAGCACCAAATTGTGTTGAAAGAAGTGAACGAATTTGAGTTTCAGTACGGTATGTCACGACGTATGAGCTATGGTTCAGCCTTCATGCCAACCTCCATTATGTCTTGGGTTCCCTAGCCTGCGTCTGGTACACCAAAGACCACCATGGGTCAAGGGTCTCACCTCAAAATCGCATGAGTGTTTTCCTTAGCAATACCGGGGGGTCACAGACTTGACGTTTTTTAGATCCCGCTTTTCACCGCATTGTCGAGTCTCAAGATGCTCTTTTCTTTGAGGCTCTCACATGGCATGACCTATCTAGCATTTTACCATTGGCTGACAACCACGTTCCCACCTTTGTGGCTTCCTGGCGGATGGGGGAGTCCAGAATACGGATGGATCATTTTTGACCTCCTCACGTGGGATCCAATCTCCGGCTGATACGATCCCGCCAATTTTAGATTTAGTCCACTGGCCTCATCAGTACCCATTGGCAAAACTACTTCTATACCGGTGTCTGTCCCCTTTAACACATCTGTTCCCATGTCAGTGTCGGTCCCCTGTGGCACATCGACTCACCTCCAAGTGTCAGTCCCTTCTGGCACACCTGCTCCCATGACAGTGCCGATCCCCTTGAGCACACCTGAGTCCATGCCAGTGCGAGTCGCCTCCGGCACACTTGCTTCGATGCCAGTGCCAATCACCACAAGTACACATGTGCCTTTGCCAATTTTCTCTGGGGCACACGGTCTTGTGCCACTGGTAATACCACCATTCACACCAGGTCGTATGTGTACTCTTGTTTCCTCCAAGCACAGACATGCACCTGTCCATGATCGTCGTACAACCTCTCTCTTTCCCTACGAGCCTGCCGCCCTTATGACTGTGGACGGACCGCTTGCTATGTAGCCAGAGGTAAGCACCTCAGCTTCGAGACACTCCCCTAAGGTTGGTGGCTATCTTCGACCACTAGCCTCCAAAGCTCAGGAGGCAGCCAACTCGGTACTTAGACTTCCCATTTGTAGTGTCCAGAGTCAAAAACCTAGCACAAAGGCCCTTGGCATGAGTGTTTAAGAAAACCACACCGAAGTGCGTCCACCGCACCCTATTTGTCCATAGTTGGCCTCCTAAGTGTTTCTGTCAATTACAATGTCGCAGCTGACCTGGTCATGGTTTAGCCTATTTTGGAGGCATGTGTTTTAGCCAAGTGGAGGCCTCCCTTGACGGCACTTGATCCAAGCACAATAAAGGAGGCACTCTTGACTCAAGATGCAAGGTAGTGGCATTTTACATGTAAGGATGGGTAAGAGCCATCCGTGAATATGGTGTCTATAAACTTGTCAACCTCCCGCCAGGGCGGATACAGCCTTCCGGCTGTAAAAGCCAAGTGTGACTTTTGTAAGAAGGTGAAGCCTGATGGCACATTAGATCATTTAAAGGCCCACTTGACGGCAAAAGGGGTTCTCACAGGTTGGGAGCATGGATTTCACTGACACCTTTACACATTTTGGCCACATGACCACCGATTATGCTCTATTCTGGATTGGTGCTCACAATAAATGGGAACTCTACAATATAGATGTGGACAATGCGTTCCTCCATGGCATCCTAGAAGAGAAGATGTAAATGGTCTAGCCACCTGGCTTTGAGGACGGTGATAAGGTCTGGTCTTTGCGAAGGCTTTGTACGCCCGAAGATAGTTGTCTTGGTAATAGAATCATGAGATCACACGTATAACGGCACGTGTCGGTGATTTGTATTGTCATACCAACGCATCTCTCTTTATCGGATGGACGGTTGAGATCTTCATAGCCATCTTGGTCTACGTGGGTAACCTCCTGATTGTATCGCCTTTGATGGAGGACATGAAGGAGGCCAGGGCAATCCTTCAGGCCACCTACAGGGTGAAGTTTGGTCCTATAACTGTTTTGCTTGGGAAGGGGATTGTGTGTACTTGTCAGCGGCTGACTTCCTTGGTGCAGTTGCCATAGTCTCTTCCTCTACCACACCTAGCACAGGATGCTTTCAAGCTTGATGATCTAGCAAAAATGCAAGAGACTGTGGACATGACCTTGTACTTGTACCTCATTGGCTCTCTGACGTCCTTGGCCATGACCGTGCAACCCGACATTGCCTTTGCCGTCAACCTCCTCGCACAGTTCTCATAACTTTCTTAGGCAAGAGCCCTTGATATGGACGTGCAAGTGGTGCGATATGTGGCTCCTACATTATACCTTAGACTCTACTTTTAGCGGCAATGTTCACAAGTATTCAACAACTACATTCATATTGACTGGGCCAAGAGCCCTGATGATATTAGTCCCACTTCCTACATGTTCTTGCCAGGTGGAACCACTGGGTTGTGGCATAGAAAAAAGTAGGGCTAAGTCACACATAGCTCATCAGAGGCTGAGTATGTTGCACTCAGGGTTGGGGCTACTGATGTAGTATGCCTTAATCATACCGCCTCAGTCAATTCCATTTTGTGAGCCGCCTTGTCAAGCCACGTAGTGTCTGTTTTGTGACTTGCTTCACTATGTGCCTTGCATCGTTCTACATTGTGGCAACCAAAACACTCTTACCACTGTAGAGAAGTCTAGTGTATTTCACGGACACACGAAGCATATTGTTGTTGAGCATCACTTTGTGCATGATCTTGTGTAGGGACATGAGATCTCCGCCATCGGGTTTGGAATGGACATGTAGCGAGCTGACAACCTGACCAAGGTATTCATGCAGAGAACGTTCATGTTGACCATCCGTTATGTCGGGCCTTGTCCTTTGCTTGAGATTCGTTGAGGGTGGATTGTGTGTGTATTGACTTTTGAGCACCTTGTTGCGCCTTTGTGTCCTTTCTACATGTGTATGGACATGCGTACCATAGGGTCATATGAGAGTGATATGGTGTGAGCCATCCCAACTATTTGTGCCACGTACTATGACCATTCGGTCGTGCCGATACTCATGCAAATCCGTGATACAACCCTGCTCGGGCTGGAGCATTGCCGGGTGTTGGCTCTACATACCAACAGCTACAATATTGTTGCCACGGATCCCTTGAGGCTAGTTGAAATACCCTACATTTCTTATGCTGGCGCTAATGTTTTCTCGCTCGACTAGCTTTTCAGCTTGGCTTTTATGTTTTGCATTGTGCAACCACTGATTCATGCCGGACTTGTGCATGTATCTAATGGTAGCATCTGGCTCAAGCTTTTGCATCTCCAACTTCAGATAGTGTTGCGTTTGGATGCTTGTGCATCACTAAGCTACAAGTTACGACTGAAATAATGGGCTTAGGTCATTCTTAATCCAAGCTAACACTGCCACGTATACCACCTGCCATGCGTCATGACACGTAATTGTCCTGTGTGCTTGTCAGTTGTCAAACATCTGTGCATCACTAAGTTATTGAAGCTTATGAAACTCTGCAATTCACCTTAGCCTAATGCTTGCTGCTTTTTGCTTACTTCCTAGTGTGTCAACTGACTGGACACTGTTGCCACGTCGGCAGCACCATGCTAGGTAGCTTCCTAGCACCTTTTACATCATATCGGCCGGCTGGGCCAAATAGGTTGGACTTTGAAATGGGTCCTTGTATCTATCCGCGAAAGTAACTAGGACTCCAAGGTCAAAAAAACCATTTCATTACAAGGTGCGACCAAAGGTATACACCTGTATGCCCTCCATTCAAATACTTTTTACCAAAATTTGAAAACAAATCCATCCCAAAGATTTTCAAATGTAACTTTGTTTGGCCACATGATGTGTTTTGCTTGGTTTGTCCACTCGTTCGTCCCATGCGTTGAGAATGACATTCGCCTGCTTCTTTCGTTGTCTGGTACAAAAAAAATCTTACAATACTCCTATTTGGTGGACAAGAGGAAAACTTCCCTGGGTTTAAGGTTGAAGTTAGGAATGTCCCCGGTTCTAAAACTACTTGTCTGGATTCCAGGAGTATGTGTATCATAAAAGGATAAATTCCATTCTCACAATTGTGTGTGGAATTTGACTTTGGTTAGCAGCCATCCACATCATACAAGGGGAAATATTGCATTCATTTTACCAGTTTATATGAATTCAATGATCACTTCATGTTCTATTAACTTTGGTCTCATTGATTACTATAATGGCGTTTGTTGCCTTTGCAAATACCAAACACGAATGTCCTAGAATGAGGTTCAACCATTTTTCATTAGTATATTCAATGAATTAGTGTATTTTTACAAATATTGGCCTCAAACATTGATGTGAAAACTTTTCACATGTCGTTCCATGTCCTTTGTTAATTAGAGCTCTTCACAGAGCTGTGAATGTTGGGGGCATATGCCATATGTTTCACGATCTGCCAATTTTCATGCAAGTGATGGCGTTATGCTATTAATCTACAAAGCTCTGGCATATTTTCCTTAAGTTCTCCTACGTTATTGCATGGCCAGGTTAGCAAAACATGAGGTTCTGTTCCATGTCATTTCCTCATAAGTGCTCTTCCACGGGTGAGTACTGTGGGCATGCCACATATTTTTCAAGATTTCCCAAAATCCACTCAAGTGAATGCATTATCTCATTAATCTATGAATTCATGCAATACTGTCAGTAAGTTTTAGCACTGGGGATACATTTCATTGCAACTACAAAAATGTGGCATTTCTCTTGAGTATGGTGCAGAAAATGGGCATTTCACCAGTCTGGCCAGAAGCATACGAAGCTAGTTTGTTGTCTTCAGTTCGTACAATGTGCAAAACATTCCATGAATAGGGGTTGAGCCGTCTCTTTAGAACATCACTGATTTATAAGGTTCCATAAGCTCCATGTGTGGAGCTTTCCTATTGCATTTGAAGGCCACAGCATGTCAACTCAACTTCAACATCATCATTTTGGCCAGCTGCTCGAACCTCTAGTGCTCCATTCCAAAAGGATCTGGCAAAGTCGACCACTTTCAAAAGGTGTCGACAGAAATATTGTGAACCTTCTTGATCAGACCACACTGACCAGCCCACATCTTAATAGCGTTAGACTTGGAGGTGGCCCTCAGTATTTTTGAAACCCCCAAACTCCTCGAGGGGGGTCCTCAAACCTGCCTCTTACAAACAGGCGCTGCACGCGTCACTCGACTTGAGCATCAAAGACCCCAAGTATGCATCATTCCTGTTCCCCGCTATTACATGTAGGATAGATTGACCCAGGGACCCGGGTCGACAGATGCATGAGCACCAGAGCCCATGCTTGGGCAGTGATTGACTCAAGGGCTCTCGGGCTGCACGTGTGACTCAAGACAGCCGAGCTCCTACAGGCCTGGTTATCGCTCGTAGCTGGCCGGAAAACTAGTGGAGCAATAGATTTCAATAACAATTTTAATCCTAAAGGATAGGTAGCGAGAGAGTGACAGGAGAATCCTTTCAACCTATCTTGTTGAGGTAACATTCCTTTTTTTATGTGTCTCAGGAAACTCCAAACAGTATGTTTGATGGCATTTGTGATAATTTTCTGCACAGCGGTCATGGATGGTCATGGACAGACGTTGGCTGGCGATGTTTCTGGATTGAGCTTGCTATACACTATAGACTACCCACGAGCCTTGAGGTTGTTGAGATTGGCAGACCAGGCCTCCTAGTCTGTCAGATTGGCCACAAGAACTCCAATGTCTGGAAACAATCAAAATGGGTTTCTTGATCGAACCACATATTGAATCAAGGTTATGAGGTTGAACTTTCCTGATATACAACTGTTCACCACCTACGTTCTGATCACCTAAAGAGATGCTTCCACAGGATAATAGTATACGAGGGACACACGACAATTGTACTCACATGCGACAAACTCACACAAGCCTATACCGCATTCTCACCATCAAGGAAGGAGTGAGCGCATCCAGCAACAAGCAGCGTAAAACAAGTGAAGACTTAAATGATGGAGGATCAACAAAGAGCTATACACGACGCTCTCCAATAAATCTGGGCGGTGACACCACTAGGCTTTGTGATTAATGGCATAACTCTGAATCTAATGGCCAATCCGGACCCTCGAACTCAACGAACCCCTTACCTCCGCCAATTCTCATTGCAGCAACACCTGACATAACAAGAGGAGGCTCCATCCGTCAAGCTCACACCACTGCCAATCTGGACCAGAAGTTGTAACATATCCATAGCCCAACAACCATCTGCTCTAAGAACTAACCAAGCGATGGAGGAGTCACAAAACATGTGCACATGGAAGCCATATTCATCAAGGGAAACTATTAAAACAGTAAACCTGGCTAACCCTTTTTGAGTCATGCGATCATTAAAACTCAAAAGGACCACATCCGATGTGGTTAATGCTTATAGAGGTGTACTTCACCAGTGGTAGGGTCAACAACAAAGATAAGTAGACAAATGACCAAACGGCCTCGGTTGTTTTTGGGAGAACAGAGAGTTGGTAGTCCTATGTTAAGGACATGAAATGGAAGAAAGGGACTGACGGACGGAGATCGACTGTTCATGTGACCGCTTTTGCATCGTTGATCACATGCGCTCTACCTCTTCAAAAGATCAGACATGGCAAGACTATTTGACTCCCCAAACTAACTTGAAAAACTTTGCGTGTGTTCTTCTTGCATGTTGTATGGAGGCGAATGAGAGTTCCATCGCACAGTTCGAATCTTAACAATTACATCATTAATCCAATGTGGTGGGATGTAAAATCTTGTTTTGCACAATGTTCACCAATAATGATACCGTCCCCAATGAGCTGTGTTTCCACTAGGACAATGGGCTCATGAAGAGATTCGACATGGGATGGAACCATTTGACATTCAAAGTAACTTTCAGTACATCATACAATTGTAGAGCAAATGAGCTGCATCGACTACCATGCTCAGATGCAAGAATTCACCTATTGCGATGCCAAAGCCGCGATTCTTACTATGGCGGACGGATGTGCTAGTCAACGGAGACATCTAGGCCAGTAGAGATGGAATCTGTCCATCAACGTGACCATGGTTTTGCTGGTCTGGACACGCTTGTCACAAAATCAACAATAGGAAAAATGCGGCACAAGGCCGAAGTTGTAACCATGAGATTACAGAAGTCACAAAATGGTACCACCACTAATGGACGCATGAGCTTCTCTCGGTTTCTCCAGTCACGAGCTAGTTCGGAAGCTGATTTGTAGAGTGAGCGAGGGGTGTTCAAAGGAAGAGGCAATCAATGGAGGACTTAAAATCCGTAGAGTTTGTTAACAGCGTGGACAATAATTCATGGAGTTGCAAGCAACGGGATTCAAAATCAATGTCCCATGGGTGAGCACAAAATCATCTACAAGGGATACTTCATGTAACTTTGTAAACCATAAGTTGAATGGTTCATCAAAGGGGTTAATGTCAACATTTGCAGCAAAAAGCAGCACATGCCTTTGATTGAGCAATCCATGAAAAAAAATCAGGCAACATGAAGCAAGAGAGGGGGAAACTGCAAAAAGTGGAAGCCAACGCACAGTGGATATATCTTTGAACGTGACCTTGTGGTACACAAAACCTAGACCATAAGTGAGACTAATCTATGTGGAACTAGGAGACGAGTGCAAGATGGTAGTAGCAAAAGCCAAAGGCCCAAAAGTCCTCCTTGACCTTGACATCTAAAAGATTCATCGTACTAGAACGTAAATCAATTCCTTAGTATTTGCAAAGCAATGTTTTTTGTGTTTGTGTCAAATCACTATGTCGGGTTTTGAATTTGTGACAAATTGTGCTTTGCCAATGTTATGTCTCGTGCTAACTAGCGTTTGGGACCGGTTCAATATCAGGCAACAGTCTTGCAATTTGTGCACGTTGCCAAATGGTTCCCGGGCATGATCGGAGACGCCGGTGGAGAATTTGAACTCCGAAGTTCAATTCGTGCACTGGGTGTTGTGAGAGGGACTTCAGCGCTTGCCATTAGTTCTTGTTTTGTGTTTGTGACAAAAATATACCTGGGATTTTGTATTCCTGTCAAACACCCCAAGGTTGTGAGTTTATTGAAAAAACAGAAATCAAATGCCTCATCAATTCACGCGCTAGTACGGTATAGCGGACTAGAGGATTTTGCACCAATCAGCAAGGAAAATGAACGGGTTTTGCCCAACAAAATTCCCTTACAACCACCTTAAAAAAATGTATTGACCATAAGAGAAACCTAAAGCCGGGCAAAAGATTGACATCAAAGGCTATGTTTTAAATGAGAAACTACTCATCGACTGAGTTCAAAAGGCACAGCGATGGGATGCTCAGTCAAAAGTGTATCTAGCCATTCATGTCATCCTACATGACCCTTGAAATACTTGGTGACAAGATGCGGGTATGAGTGGATGACAAGGTGTTGAAGAAAGTAGCATGTGTTACTCCCTCCCACGAGCACACAAGAATTTTGACCGACTCCAAGGGGCATAAAATTTCACCAAAACTGACTTCTGTAGTCACCATCATAAAATTCATGTGAATCGCAATTGCATCAAACAAACTCACTCGGCATATGGTATGGGTGATTAAATTCATTGGTTATGTTGTTTTGAATCAAAATGCTCCAAACAGATTTCATGGCAGCTATGAATAACATTTTCTTATGTTAACTCAACACTTTTGTCATTATGTACCTAAATGACCCATCAAAGGGGCACGGAGGACATCTTTGAACAGCGTTTAACATTTTACGATCTTTGGTAGACGTTAAATCAATTTTACGGACACACATTTTGTAGCAAAGAAGTCAAGGTGGACCAGGAGGGGGTGGAGGCAGATCCCAGCCTGTCAACGTCCACCAATGTTTGGGAAGTCCAAGTATTTCAAGGTTCTGCAGCTACTATCATCCATTCATGGAGGACTTCACTAGAGTGTCTATGCCCCTTTTCAATCTCACTCGTAAAACCATTGATAGCAGTTGGCAAGATGAAAGACAAGAAGCAATAAAATCTTTGAGAAATTCTATAACCTTGGTGCAAGCCATGCGATTGGCGGATTAAACGATGGAAAAAATCATGGCAACCGTCCCATTTAAGTTAGCAATCAGAGCCAATCTCTTCTAAGAAAAAATCAGCGGTAGAGAATAAATTGTCACATATGTTCCAAAGAAAGTTACACAGGCTGGGGCTAGATTATGTGGTACAAAAAAAGGAGATGTTGGTCTTGCACAAGTTGAAGACACGCCGGCGATATCTCAAATGCCGATGGTCTGTCCTCCACACCAATCACCGCGTAGGGAAATGTATCGAGACTTATAGAAGTGTGATCCATGAAGAAACTCAATGGATGGATTTCCTCAAGTCCAAATCTGACTACAAAATCCTTTACTCTCTAGTGAAACATTCAAGGGGGTGCACTATGTGAATGCCAAGCTCTTGTAGCCAAGATAAGTACATTACTTGTGGGAAGTGACACGTGCCTTGTGAGTCTATTCACAAAAGGAGATTGGCATATAGAAACAGGATTGTTTTGGTTCAACAAGATTGTTCACTCGCCACGTCATGAGACCCTTTGACAGTGAGCTAAGTTGCATGCGATTGGATTTCAATGATATCGTCCACGTTGACACTTGGACAAGGAAAAAAAAAGAGAAGGAAAAACATGCAAATCATTACCAATGGGACAAGGTCCAAGTTAGCATACAAAACTTGATATAGCGTACGAGCCAATTTTAGAATAAAAAATGGCGTTTAAATATAGTTCCCGGGTTTCGGGGGCTCGAGACCGATGTCTCGACGAGTTGAGGCCCGAAAAAAAATCTCGGGCTAGAGTCTAGTTTCACTCTAGCCCGTATTCGGTCCATAGGCCGGATTTAAGGCAAGAGGAATGCCGCGATGGAAGATCCATCGCGTCACTCCTCCTCACCTCTAGTTGGCTGCTGGGGTCATGTTCCCACGTGGATGTGCCACGTGGAATGATAGGGTTTTAGGTTTCATGTTTACAAAAATGCCCTATGACGACCACGTCCATTTGTGGCGCGGTTCGTCTCAGCCAAAATGGCTGAGGCGACCATTCGCTCACTCTCCTGAGACGACTATTCTAAGGGCCTACGTTTTGGTTCCGCGGTTAGTCGCAAAATAACCCACGGCTGTTACATTGGCATCAGAGCCAAAGCTTCCGCAAGAGAAAATAGAAGTGGGTGTCGGAAACACTCAGACGTTGGATCTCGACATCTACGGACACCGTCGGCCGTTGGCGCAGTTCCCAGAAAAAAGAATGTTTGGACCAGTTCGTCCAGACGCCGCCCAATCAGCGGAGAGAGCTAGAGCCCCATCGAGCCTAGAGCCGAGAGCTCATACTCCACAAGCCGATTGAAAAAAGAAAAAAAAAGGGAAGAAGAGGGAGACGGGGGAGTCACCAAACAGCGCCCGACCGGCGTTGTGGCGGTGTCAACCGAGCGTCAGGCTCGACGAGCCCGTCGAACTTGGGAAGGAACCGAGAGGAGGTGAGGGGAGCGCCTCTCCCCCACCTCCCCGGCCCCTAGTCAGGGGACCGACAGGGAGGGGAGGGACAGACTCCCTCTCTCCCTCCCCCCCCCCTTCCCTCCCCCCCCCC
>SZWC01015687.1:7520-20753 GCA_023375785.1 Penium margaritaceum | reverse complement strand
CGCCGGCTGCGCCAAAGGGGGCGGATGAGGGGAGAGCCTCCCCTTCCCCCTCTCGTCCATGGCGCCGACAGCGCCATGGAAGGCTGGTGAGGGGAGAGTCTCCCCCCACCCCCTTCATCCAGGGCGCCGGCGGTGCCAAAGGGGGCGAGTGAGGGAGACTCCCCCCCCCCTCTCCTCACAAATGGCATCGACGGCGCCAAGGGGCGGGTTAGGGGAGATTCCTCCCCCCCCCCCTCGTCCATGGCGCCGACGGCGCCGAGAGGGGGGGGGGTTCATGGCGCGAGTGGCGCCAAGGGGGAGGTGAAGGGAGATCCCTCCCACTTCCTTACCCCCCTCTCCCCAGGGCGTCGTCTGTGCCATAGGGGAGGAGCTGCTCCCACCGCCAGATGGGGGCAGGACAGCAAGGAGAGGAGGAAGGTTCCTCCCTCCTGCGTCTGTCGAAGGAGGTCGACCCTCCCCCACGCGTGAAGCGGATGGTGCGGCTGCGACACAGCCGTTAACACGTTAACGGATGTTGTACAATTTGCGACACAACTGGTACCGTGTTAACATGGCGTGGTCGGTAGAGACTCATGCGCGACACTGAGGTTAGTGGTTTGAAACCTGAGGCAACTTTTTCTTTTATTTCCAGGCCTGAGGGCAGGGACCACAGAAACTGAAACAACATTGTTGTTTGAACCCAGTTCTGACCGCCGTACAAATTGGCAAGGAGCTAGGTCTGAACTCTACAATACTTTGAGAAGTTCTCAAATATTGTCTTTAATAACTTTCCTGTTCGTGGAAAATTGGGAAACCGATTGTTTTTCCCACACACCACCAGGTGACGTTTGGAAGATTCCATGCATGAAACAAAAAGAGGGGCACTTGAGTGCAAAATATAAGAATAAAAATTGGTTCATTCTTCATGAATCCTCAAGTTGAGGAATTCTATGTTATCCGTTTTCGGATAACATAGAAACGTTTGAAACGGTAAAACTTTTGTGGTCGAACCCGAGTGTGTGGTCAAGTTGACCATGGGTTTTGATACACAAGCTGACAAGCTCTAGTTGAGCTCTAAAAGGAAAATCAGGAGTCCTTGTATTCTTTTTATGATACATTCCAAACCAAGGGAATGAGGAAAACCGACAGTTTTCCGTGTTGTGAGCGACATTCACTTGCAAATGCTTCAATGCTAGAAGTTTAGCACCGACAGTGCCTAAAAGTTTTGTGAACCAACCTCAAAGTTTGGGGTGTTTTGTGAGAAAACCCGAAAGGGCTGACCTTCCAAAGCCACGACATGGCTCAATGCGGGTGTACATACGTTGAACAATTTTGTTTACGCAAAACGACAACTACAATGTGCACCAGGTTGCAAAACCACAACTGTGATGTGTATCAAGACGAATTCTCGATGAGAACGATGAAAGCACCGAACGTGCTACGACCACTTGACGACTCGCCTACTCGTCGAAACAACTTGAGATGTGCAGACTGCACATAACGAGTGTCGATTGCACAGTTGCACGGGCGTCGATTACGTCATTGACGAAAGTGCCGAATGCACTACGAGCAATAGCCAAAGTGCTATCTGCAAAAATTTTGTCGGTATCGAACACACCACAGCAAAAGTGCCTGTTGCACTTTAATCACGAATGTTGAAGGCATTCGTGATGCTAGTGCCAAACGCACTGCTCATGGTCTGCAAAGGTATGACCAAAGCAAAGGCCGGTTGCAAATCCACGTGGGTGTCAATTGCACCAAGAACGTTGGAAAAGTCATCTTTGAATGGATTTTGACTAAACAAGAACGTGAGTGCCGATCGCACTCAAAACACAAACGCGATGGTGGAAATCCACGCGTGGTGGTCGATTGACAACTGCCGGTTGCACTTGGAGCATGACCAACATGGAAAAGGCAATTGTAGCATTCACGCAAGTGCCGATTCCCATGAGCGTTGAATCTATGACCAACGAGTGCGGCGGTAAAACCGTGTCCCGATGTACCGTTTTCATAAACACCGATTGCACGAGTGCCGAATGCACCATTGTCATAAACGCCGATTGCACGATTGACAAGAACTGTGGGTTGCACCTTTGTTATAGGTACCGAATGCACCACTGATACGAGTGTCGAACGCACTATGGCCATGAGCTCCGGTTGGACTAGCCACGCTAGTGTTGATGGTACAACACTTGTTACAAGCTGCCAATTGCACCGCTAACATGGATACTGATCGCACCCCGTTGTATCACCTAGCAAAAACTAGGCAACCGTTGACTCGTCGTGCTAGCTTGCGATAGACCACCAAACAAAAGCATACCATCTATGCCCGGAGTGGTTCTATGGGCAAGAGCATCAAGCGCGTTTGTCAAAGCGCCAAAACCACGTCGTTTGGCATTTGCAAGTCATCTCGACGAAGTCGACGATGGTCATACTATCGAATCCTTCAAATGGAGAACCAACAGGTATGGCTAGAAACAATCGTAGACAAGTGTGGTGATCAGAGGTATGCCCGAACGGCGTACCAAAAACTCAACAATCTCGGTCGCCACCGACAGTGACGACCATTCACCTTGCCGGTTGCAGTTTGGGAAGGTACTTCCAAAGAAGTACAAACCAAATTTTATCACGTATGACGAGGAAGCTTTCCTCAAAACTTGACCATGCTAAAGGTGGACGAACTCCTCCCTCTCCATGATGGAACGCGCTACAGAAGCGCAGTCGGTTGAGCACCAATTCCAAAATATGCACGGCTTGCATTACCGCAAGGGGTCGGCGCACATGATCAAGCACCAGAGACAACCCACTTTTCAATACGTGCACGACATGCACAAAAACCTAATTCACTAAGTGTTGGTGCGTCGATCACGGCACTCAACCATGGATAAGTTAGACAGTCGAATGATCACAACGGTTTTGTGAAATTTGAACAAGCTGACGATATCAGTTGATATCTTGGATAAAAATGACGACACCATTTCACCGAACAAGTAGCTTGGTGGATGCAGGATGTGTGCCACGACAGTCGCACATCCCATTGCGCTACAATGTTCAAAGGCAAATGTGATCATTTCATGACTGTGTCCGTGTCATGACTATGTCATGAGATGTGACCTGGCTTGTTAGCATGCCGACTTTAATCCTCGAGGATTGCCATCGTGCTTCCTGTACACAGTGTGTACTGGATGCATCAGTACCTTTTGGAGGTTCTCTGCATCATCAGTCATGGCCGATGCAAACATCGGTCTGTGATGGAACGTGTCAAGGATGATACGCTTGAATAAAGTTCCAATGGCGAAACCATTAACACCCTCTCACTCGGTGAGTGATGGATTCAAATCGGGGTGCCCGACCGGTACCGACAATAAAAAGGTACATGAGTGTACTCACAACCCTGTTCATGAGACAATGATTATTATCTATGGAGGTTGTATTTGCGACAGAGAGGGGCAGGGACTCTTCGATGGGTCCTCCACGATTTGAGACGTCGCAGTGTGGTGGTCAAGGATCGCAAGAGTCAATTATGGTGTATGACAAGATTGACCGAATGTCAAACGTGAACAAACTTGAAGGTGACACCTTCAGTCTATCATCACCCGATGAGTGAACGTCATAGACATTGATAGACAAAAATACATGAACCGACGTCGATGACATAAATTCAGCCACAGTTCGGTGAAAATCCATTTTAGAGAAAATGAGCGACACTCATTTTCTACCTAATGGCGCTCCACAAGACTATGACGGTCTCATAGATTGCTACAAACCAACTACGACATAGTTGGGATCACTTCAAGGTCTAGGTTTTGTGATCAAAGATTATGATCGTGGAGAGGATCTATAAGCCCACAGCTTTATGCTAACAATGTGTTAGCACCTACATCTTGGTGGTCCGACCGACCACACGAGTCATAATCAACACAAAGGTAAAATGATGACCAGTGTGTCAAAAATGTTGATGTGAAGGGACTCTTCAAGATGGACCTTGAGAAACGATATTTCTCATCAGATTCTTTTGATGTTCTAAGGAACGTCTCAAAGTTGAGGCCATCGTGACAGAGTACACTAGTTGTGTACATCACGCAATTCAAACATAATGCAGATGGATTCCGGTCATACCAACGTATGGTGTACCACCAGCTATCCAATTTGTTGGAACAAAACCAATCTCCGAGAGAGATCATAATGACTACGGTGTAGTCAAACCATGCTTCACTGACCTAAAAGGTCATGGTAAAGCGACTCAAGCCCCTTGCTTTGGGGGGTGGTTCAATTGAAATACATTGCCGAATGCAAGTACAATACAGTTTTGGATGTCGCTGCGGTGGTATCCACAATGGTGGATGTTTGCCGGGGTGTCTTCAATGATGGGCGATCCCCTCCACGAGTGCCTTGGGCGAGGCATATGGAAAATACTCTATTGAATGGAAGTACCGAATGTACATAGTAGATGACATCGAAGCAACACGGATTGTTGCAAGTTGGCGAACATAATCCATTGACGGGATCTTGAATGGAACCCTTGCATGCGATTATGTTATTGCAAACACATTTAGGAACTAGTTGTTCCAGGATCACCGGATTTGATTCATAGGTGTTCGATCACAATCACATGGAACTGACACCCGAAAGGTGTTCTTCCAACTTGTATCGAGATGATGGTGATCATGGTACACCCGTTTGGTGAATACCGTACGATGAACACTTTGTCCGTGGATGGAATCCATGGTTGTTGAGATTGGTTATCTCAGTTGACCTAGTTCAAAAGCGGTGTGCTTTTGACGGGGACGTGAGCGGCAACCTAGGGTATCCATTTCAGACAGAAATGAGGGGATGATGGTTGAGACCAAGATCATCTAGGTCGGAGCATTGTCGTGTCCAATGATGGACTTTGATGGGAAATGTGCATGCCAGACGACCAATGCCGCCTCCTTCAAAGACGAGTGCAATCTTTGAACGATGAAACAAGTGTGCTCAGTAACCCTGTCTTAGGGCCTTGGTGTCTCCCAACCCTAAGATGAAGCTAGCATGCGAGTTGCATGGGTTCAATGGAGCTTGGTTGAGTTCAGCCAGCCAATCCACAGTTGCTGAAAGTGGTCTAGTGGACCTTCGCATGGTCATGAACACGTGGTTGCGACCCGAGAGGACTGATGTCAAGATATTGGGTTGCACGTAATAAAAATGTTGCAGGGAGGTACCACCTTGGCAACAACCCCTTGGAAGAGATCATGTCCCAACGACCTGGGAAGTGTTGTGTGGACCTGGACGGTTTTCGCGGGGACGCTCGGTTAATTGGTCGTAGGGACGCTCCATGCAAAGGGGGGGTAGGCGTCACCACAACCGTTTGCTGAACACATACCACACGGAATGTGGGAAAATTTATTCCATGTACCCTCTTCCAAACTGGCAAGACATTGTTGACAATGTACGTCCCAAAAGGCATCGACCATGCCACCGCTACACACGTGTGATGAGTCTTCGGTGAAGACTCACCAAAACCTGTGAAGAACGTGNGGGGACGCTCGGTTAATTGGTCGTAGGGACGCTCCATGCAAAGGGGGGGTAGGCGTCACCACAACCGTTTGCTGAACACATACCACACGGAATGTGGGAAAATTTATTCCATGTACCCTCTTCCAAACTGGCAAGACATTGTTGACAATGTACGTCCCAAAAGGCATCGACCATGCCACCGCTACACACGTGTGATGAGTCTTCGGTGAAGACTCACCAAAACCTGTGAAGAACGTGTAAGGATTATACGTGTGTCATCTTGGTAAGAGCCAAGGATCACGCGGTCAACACTGGATGTTGTACGACAATGACCATAATCACAAAAACCGCAAGTGTGTGGTTGATTGTGCGTGAACGTGACGCCACCATGTTGCGGATGACAAGAGTTCACACGTGTGATCTAATTAACGAATCTTGTTGCATGGTTTGCATCATGAAGTACGCAATGATCAAACATCCATGAGCAAAGACGAACCGGGATGGTTCAAAGAAAAGGGGAGGAATGTAGCGTACGAGCCATTTTTAGAATAAAAAATGGCGTTTAAATATAGTTCCCGGGTTTCGTGGGCTCGAGACCGATGTCTCGACGAGTTGAGGCCCGATAAATAATCTTGGGCTAGAGTCTAGTTCGACTCTAGCCCGTATTCGGTCCATGGGCCAGATTTAAGGCAAGAGGAATGCCGCGATGGAAGATCCATCGCGTCACTCCTCCCCCCCTCTAGTTGGGTACTAGGGTCCTGTTCCCACGTGGATGTGCCACGTGGAACGATAGGGTTTTAGGTTGCATGTTTACAAAAATGCCCTATGACGACTACGTCCATTTGTGGCGCGGATCGTCTCAGCCAAAATGGCTGAGGCGACCATTCGCTCACTCTCCTGAGACGATTATTCTGAGGGCCTACGTTTTGGTTCTGCAGTTAGTCCCAAAACAGCCCACGGTTGTTACACTTGACCACTTTGGTTTTTCTCGACTTATGGCTTCGAGACAAACCAAATTCCCAGGCCTGCTTCAACTACTTCTAGTACCCAAAGAACCATGGTTGTACATCTCCATGCATTTTTTCTAGTTTTGCTTGTCAGACAAAAAAGGTTTGACACAATTCTCGTCGTGGTCAGTCGGTTCTCAAATATGTTGCACTTAGTCCCTACAATGACAATGGTCATGGCCAAGGGAATGGTACAGATGTTTTTCAACAACGTCGCGCAACTACACAAAGTTCCCTTCTCCTTCATACTCCATAGAGATGAGAGGTTTACCAACCGATTCTGGTGGAAGTTGATGGCTCGCTACTGCAATTGGATATAACTATCAAAGGCCTTCCATTCACAGAGTTGCGTGCAGAGTGGAGCTTCAAAACCTATACTCAAACAGCTTCCCTCGATGTTGTGAGAGTCACATGGCGCTCAATGGGCGGTCAAGCTACCAACAACTGAGATGGCATGAAATTCTACGACCTTTGCACCGATGGACACATTCCATTTGAAGTTTCTTATGCCATAGTGTCCGCCATTTCAGCAATTTTGCAAGGATCAACAATTCACATCTATCAACGAGACTTCTAAACGATTTAGGAAATGACTTGCTTGAGGCTCGCATAATCAAAAGTGGTAATGAAGGGAACGACCTACAAGCATCAGACGGACACCGGATCTCACATCCGTGATAAGGTCCTCCTCGATTTTACGAAGGTAAAACTGTGAGGACAATCAACTTTCAAATCTTATGTTTAGCTTTTATTCTAATTGTTTTGAGAGTGGTCAAAATATGATATGATTTATTCTCAATGAATTTCAAGGATGAGAAGTATAATTCAAACAAGTTCTTATCGTGTATAAAGCGTCCATTGGAATGTTTTATTTTGTTCAATCCCTGGGTTGGCTGCTCTCTGGTGTCTTGACTAGTGATTACTTTGCTTGAGCATGAGGATGCCATTTCAACCTCCAGACAAGCTCAGTTTCTCACTTAAGAAATTGAGCGGTTGCGTCAAGCTTGTCTAGATAATAGTTTGTCTGACGGCGTTTCTGAAAAGCTGCCAGGCATACTGTGTGCTTACACGCGTGGATGGCGAGACCAAGAGTTCAAAGTCTGAAAAATGTGTTGTGTTCTACAATCACTAAACTCAGCATTCAATGATGTTTTGGTGTGCCTCGTCTACGTTGCGAGCTGACATGGACATACGTAAAACAGCAAGGTAAGTCACGAACTTGCCTTTTCTTGTGACTGTGTTCGATGTTATGTTTCGATGTTTGCCAATTTGTCGTTGCGTTTTGGCGATTGATGAAACCTTTTATGGAGCAGATCCGTGGTCCCCCTTTCTTCTCATTCTACTGAGAAAAGTGATTGGTAGTGTAGTGAGCTAGATATTTTGTGACTGAATTAAGGGCACTTGAACATTGTGTCAAAAAACTTGGATTTTGAATCTACCGGCTGTCATTAGTGCATCGATTTTTCAAACAGTCCTCTTTACACGGAGGCCGTGCACCCTCCTGGCCAAGACTCGTGTGGTCAAGTTCAAACCTACTTGAATGCACGAACATGGCTGCATTTCAGTGATGCCCACAAACTACAGGACTCATAGTGCAAAAATGTGGTCAATACATGATTGTTGAAAACATTGACTGAAAGTGGGAGTGCTTGTCGAATTGTTCCATTATTCTGCCTTTTCGTGGCAGATAGTCGAATACTCAAATATGCGATTGCATAACTCAGCATCGATTCTTGAACAAGTAGAAGGTTCCTGGCGGGATGCGTACGTCGACCATCCACTCGACGCACATCATGGAAAAAAAGGACCGTGGAAATACTGACCAGTAGTTTGAAGAAATTAAAGTTGCAGTTATTGACAAAATTTACCACATAAGAATTACAAAGTTCATATCACAATTATACATCAGCAAAATTTTTAAGTCTTAGATGTCAGATGTAACACATCATGGGTTGATGGGTTGGGGTGAGAGGATATCCTCTGCACGTGCATAGCCTAGAGACCGCGCATGATTTGAGTCCATTCAAGGGGCTGCTGGCGATCTGTATAGCAATGAGTACCCCTGCAGCTGTAATAGCGGATAGAGTACCAACTACGATTGCTTCTGAGCTACTCCTATTATTACTCACCCAAGCGTGTTCTCATCACGAGTGTTGAGTTCTCACACGTGCGTTATGCCACGAGTCCCGAGGCACTTTCCATGATGCATGACGTTCTTTTAGTAGTCACGGAGGAACCTTGACAAAGATTGTAACACACAAAGTCAAGCCATCCGTGTAGCATTGGTCTCTGCAACAACTAGTGCGAAGGCAAACTCCCAGCCCTTACGCAGTTCTACTCTTATCCTGGTCTTGGCCTCGCCCGGATGAAAGTCGACCATGGTCTCCTACAACATGGCTTACAGCACGTTGCGCATCGTTCTTGTTGCTTTTTGGACCTGTTGAGCATCACAGGCGTGGTACTCTCTATGGTAGTATGGTCAAACACCCTCAGAGTTGGCCCGCAGACGGAACTGGGTCTCCCATCAGTCGAAGCCATTATCACAATTATAGTGCGGTGATGGTGTCTATAAGTCCTTTCATCTCCCCTCCATGGAGAGGGAAGTTTGGCGGTTCAGAGAAGGTGAACAAGGTACACTGAGACCATTTGTGAAAGAAACGCTACCAAGAGTGAATGATGCTACACGACGTGGTTGGCCCTAAGGACGAGAAGGTGGCAGGATGAGGGCCTGTGATCCCTTGCGCAGCTCATAGATGCGCTCCTTGAGGATACGGATCTCGTCCTTATGTGTGCCATCTTCCATCTCCTTCTCAATCCAGGTGTCAACCTGTGATGGGGGTGTTGATGTCATGATGATGTATATGGAATCAAAGACTAAACGAATGGTGCAACTCGAGATGGTCCTTGCACTGTTTGGTGCCAGGTCCCTGAACGCCTCCTTAGTAGTTTGCAATGTCCTACGATGCGTCAATCTGACGCTCCTACTAGTGGCACGTCTCATCTTATGTTAAAGAAAGCTGGTCTATTGTGAATGATTGTGGCGGTGGAATCAGGACGTTCAATGATGAGGAAGAGGAGTCTCCCAGCCTCTTTTCTTTGTCGCAGATTGGCGTCATAGGCGTGGCTAGTAATAGGTCGGGATTTCAAATTAGTAAAAATGCAAGACTGACAACGTTTCTCAAGAATACGAAGATGGAGGCGAAAATTGACGTCCCGGCCGAAAACATGGGCAAGTGTATGTGATGATGTCATCACCCACGGTGATGATGTTAGCATGAATGTTGTCCAAACCGAGCGAAAATCGGAGAGATGATGTGGCACAGGATGCTATACACAATGGTGCGTGTTTCTTGTGTTGTTTTGAAAAAGCGAAAGACGTCGCGTTTTCTTGTCACACCTTGAAATTCAAAAAAGAGCACTCACATTTGAGGGTGTATTTATGTTGTTTGTATTCTTGAGGGCACGAAGCAATGCGTGATGGATGTGATGGACAGGCCATGACGAATGCTTCCTAACGAGCCTTTGCGAACCTAAAATTGTGTTCATGTGTGGTCGTCACACTCTCACGCGTTAGGGTAGGGTGATAGGTGGGAATGGAATGAAATCTCGAAGAAGCTTTACGGATCGCATGGGAACATCACATGCGCCAACTGCTGCTCGAAAAGGTTGGACGACCATTTGCCCAATTCATGGTGGTGGCATCGTGATGCAGCTGTAGCTTTCATCGCAATGGCATCACCGGTGCTTTAGTCTACTGAGATGGGTCACAATGGGTTGGTGGGTCCTCCTGTGATCATGGCTGTAGCGATGATTCTCACAGCTGCTGCCATTTCTGCGGCTCTACATCAAAACTAATTAAGGGATGCCTTGCTACCCAGACACAACGAAAAAACCCCAAAGAATCTCCCTAGCCTTGCTTTTGCTGACGTGGTAACATTGTCCAGTCAACTTGCACAGTAGCAAAAAGGTAGGTGCAATGGACAGCAAGGGTTAGGCAAAGGAGAAGCGTAATGTCTCATAAACTTAAATAGCTTAGCAATGTAGCAAGAAATGACAATTGACAAACACACAGGATAAATCGATGCCGTGGTGCATGAAGGTTGACACACACGGCAGTGTTTGTTTTCTAAATACTTCCTTAAAAAGATTGTGTTGGCCCTACATATGCACAGATGCATCCAAACGCAACACTGTTTGAACCTAGAGATGCGAAATTCCGAGCCGGACGTTATGGTTGGTACACGGATTGATGTTCGAATCTGTGCACAACTGTGATATCCATAAGTGAATGCACAATGCAAAATAGAAAGATGGGGCTCAAGATGGAGTTCTTAGAAAATGCGTGGAAGCTTCCTAGCAACACAGCCGCTAACTAGGCGTCGGTGCTTGGTCAAACTGTGACGACAGTCACAGGTCGTGCAACACAAGGGTTTGGCTAGGAGTCACAAGACAAAGTCTCAGCATGCTTCAATAGAATATGCATAGAGGGATAAAAAATGATAGCTCAAAGGCATAAATACCTGCTGCGGCGCACGGCGGGTGTCGCACGCGTCAGTCCGGAGCTGTCCTAAAACCGGCCCAAAACCATTGTTTTGGCCGTAACTCTACGCACACATGTCAGAATGCTAAGCCGTCTGAACCTAGACGCGAAGAATGAAAATACGGACGCTACAGCTGGTCACATGCATGCATCCATCATCAGACGGTGGACATACAATGCAAAAATATGCAAATATGGCTCATGGTCAGTCCGCCGAAAGACGCCTTTAAGCTGTAGAAAAGACAACAGAGAGTCCCGGCAGCATTTGGGGCTTTGGAACGGTAGTCGGCCAGCTCCAAGCCGGTAATCCGCCGCCAGTCGTCGCACCGGTGTCACCAGGGCCCGCCTCAGGGATCTGCACAAGTATGGACATGGCCGAGTGGTCATAGTGAACTGTACACAAACGTCGCAAATCACAACATAAGTGAATGCTCAATGCAGAATAGAAAGATGGGGCTCAGGAGGGAGTTCATCGAGGCAACCATAGCGCATGCAGAGGATTTCTAGAGCAATATAGCAAGCCATTGGGATTCCTTGGCAACTGGCTAGCATCCCTTAGCATGTGGAGCCACCACTTGCAGATGCTCCGGCCTCAGCTAAGTCCGCATTAAGGATCTGCACAAGTATGGACCTAGCGGAGTGGTCGCATTAAGGCGTGGTAACACACGGGGACTACTCACACGAAGAGGTGGGCCTAGTCGGGCAATGTCGACAACCAAAGGGCCCCTCGTCCATGGCCTGTCAGTGTTGTTACTGATTGGGCAAAATCAGTGTGCAACATTTCATCGCGACGGTTGGTGGGTAAAGGACAAATGAATGAATAAAATTGAACTTCGTGTATTTCGTTACGTACCCGAAAAGGAAGACGAGTCAACATAATAGGTGATCATGCTCTCTATCCATAGCGCATGGCTTAGGATGTTAGGAACTGTTTGATGTGTTTGGAAGCGATTTATGCTTGGAATAAGTCATCCAAGATAATCAGCCTAGTAGGGTCCCGGCTATCCCAAGTTCCACAAGCATTGGGAGGGCCATCTCCTTGGCTGCTGCCCATACATAGGCTTCGTTGCCGATGGTTTCGGCAATGCGGGTCATTGCGTCAGGAGGAGGCGTGAACCCGGGCAACATGGCCAATTTGTCCTGTCAAGAAAACACTCAAAGACCCCGATCTGGAAAATAGTACCCCCCTTTTCGAAGTAAATGGTTCCTAAATATTATGGAATTCATTTTTAGATCGCAAAATGTCCGGGGGAGGAAGATACGATCACAAATGCCAGTAATGATGGTCTTTGATTGTCCTGAGCCTCATGCTCGAAGAAGTGAATAGCTATATGAAAAATAATTGGAGCTGAACTTGGAACGAAAGCGAAACAATCATAATGTTCCGAGGGAGGCTCTAGCACAAAAAGACAACGCTCTCTATGGGGTTCCAGTTGTTTCCATACATGAAACGATCACTTGGACAATAAGTCATCGAAAAAAAGGGAATAAGTAATTTCACGAAGATATCAAACAGAATGGAAAGACGGAATGGACAATCCAGCCGTTATGTAATACCCTTAGTGGCACTTATAACTACGACAATAGAACGAGTGGCTTATGGAAGCCTAAACTTTGGACGCGGGAATAATGAATATCTAAAATGAAAGCGGGGTTTCGAAGGAAAAAAAGTCCCATAGGGTGCATTTCGAGACAGCCACAGATAAACGGGGCGGATCATAGCTTTGTTGTTATCGTGTTGAAACACTTGTGGAGAAAAAGACGGTTCACACAGGCCAGTACATGTCTGAAGATGTGAGTGCTTGAACAGGTCACACAATGGACTGGCTTTGCTTTGTTTCGTGGCTCTGATCTGGCGGCATGTCATTCGTTGTTCTCCTCCGATGTGGGATTGCGCCTCAGCATTGGCGGGTTGAGGTTCTTCCTCTTGTCACGTGGATGGTGGTTGTCTGGGACCCTAGGCCAGTGTTGTCCGTGAAAAACCGCACGAAGGCCATTTCCATTTCAAGATCGAGGGGTGGGGGCCGGGTTGAGAGAGCCATTGGCTGTCGTTTCCTCTGCAGCTTGCGCTAGAGGCGAGTCGAAGGAATCCACGTGAGCTTGAGTCGTAGCGAAGTAAGTTGTCTATGGTTCGACTTTCAAACCAGCTCATGCGTAATCACAAAAGCGCATAAAGAACCGTCTGGTTTGACACAATGGCCAGCTTTCAGGCCG